>JBAMJV010009228.1:0-97879 GCA_037951105.1 Echinarachnius parma
CATTTATACACCTGTGTAGAGAGGTCCTGTTGGTCTCATTCACATTGGCCATGTGTATGCACGATCGTTCACAACTTCACAAAAAGGGGTAATTTGTGACAAATAGATTACATTTTTGAAAAGGTCCACAAGATATAATATGCTTGTATTTGTGAAGACATTTAAATGGGGCATTTTGGGGAATGTGTACTAGAAATGCAAAGTTTTTTTTTTTTTTTATATGCCACTTCGTTCCTGTTTTTTGTATTTAAAAGGGGGTATATTTTCTGAAATTCTTTTATGATCATGTGCTACACATTTGATTATAGAATGAGACTATCAGGCCTGAGATATGTAAGACAATATCCTGGTTGCACATTTGAATTTACTTATCAAAATCCATTAATTTCCCAATACATACAATAAACTCAATATTTCACTTCCCAGGAATGTGAGATATTAACACACAACTAATCATGAAATGTTTAACTCCCATGGAACATACCACCAATTCAAATTTAATCATATAACCTAATTTAATCACACACATTGTTTAGACCAGAACATACATTTAATGTAAAATAAACATAAGTGTTTAATATGCATAAATATTTTATTGTAAAATATCTGTAATTCTGCTGTTTGTCTGCTTGAGATAGTACTTCAATCAAACCATTTCAATTTCAGTTTCAATAATATCCACGGATATACATGTATATACACACAAACAAACACAACCTATACACTGATCTTGTAGGTAGGTACACTTACATATGCACAGACACACAAACCTTGTCCAAACATAGCACAAGGATAAGAATGCTGCAATATGCAAACATGCAAATTGTGCAATCGTTATAAAACTTGAGACCCTTCCGAGTCTATAGGGGTAAACAGAGGGGCGTGGCACGCACCCTGTAGCACTCATGGAGCACCAAAAAGGGAGCAAAAGGGGGCCCCTTCATTACAGTCCACAGAAGCTTAGCAGAAATTTGGTCACACATGGAATTATCAAGATACATACACAAACCTTGCACAAACAGACAAATCTATGAAGAGACACACAATCAAATGCACAGACACACAAACATATGTATAGACACACTAACATAAGCAACAGACATACTAAAATATGCAGATACAAGATATATGTGTGACCATGTACACAAACACACATATACACACTTACACACAGACAAACTTACATGCACAGACACATCATATACCCAATCACACAAACATATGTACATATACACAAACATACAAATATGCACACACATATACACAGACACACACTGATATATGCACAGACACACACATATATACACAGAAACACTAAGATATGCACACCAAACTAACATATACCACACAGACACACAAACATACACACATGCACACAAACAAATGCACACAAACATAAGCACAGACACACTGGCACATATGCACAGGCACTAAAAGGTGAAGGATCTTGCACTGCAGGAAGGAATACAGTTTGTGCACAAGAAAACTTTGGACCCATCCAAGCCTTACAGGGGTACACAGAGGGGCGTGGCACGTACCCATACAACTACCAACAGGAATGACAGGGGGCAAAAAGGGACCCTCCTCAACTAGTCTTTACAGTCAGACCCTCTTTTCTAAATTCTACTTTCTAAGAAAATTATCAAAATTTCTATTTAACGTTGTCTCCAAATTTTGTTTTTAAGGTGTTATATGGTGAAAATAATGCACCAATTACAGACCCCAATACAAAAAGAACAGCAGCAACAACAAACAAACTCAATTAGTCTCCATGCTCAGACCTTCTGTCCTAACAAAAATGAATATCTTGTTACTTGAAAGAGTCAACTTCCACTAAATTATGCTTATAAACCTGAAAACTGTGTTTTTAATGAAATGGCATTTTATCAAATACATGCTTTGTAATCTTAATACGAGAAGTGTAACTGTAAGGCACATGATGGGGAAATGTACCTGCAAGGACGCTCCCAAACTGTTCACAAGCGAAGACAAAAAAACAACACTAAAAAACTTGACTCTGATCTATCAACTCGTGTTGTCAAGGAAAATATATACATTCATGCCTCAAATAAAAACGATTTGTGGTTTCACTATGGTTGTTCTTGAGGCTTGAATATCATTTCATTGTTTCAGGGGGGGGGGGGGGGGGCAGGGACATTTTTGGGCTACATTTTCTAGGGCTACATTTCAAGCCTTCAGGTAGGGACAAGAGCGCTAAAAACTTTGTTGATGCATTGCACTCTATATGCAAATTTACAGATGCTCTTTTATGATTTTTTTTTGGGGGGGAGGGATACATTTCCCCAAGCCCACATTAATTTTTTTTTATCACTACATTGTTTTAAAAAAAGGGGAAACAAGAGTAGGGAGAGAGAGCACTTGGGTCAAGGGTAGAAACCTTTTTCAAAGGTTCAAGTTTTGGTAAAGATAATTTGATGACGGAAAGATGTATTGAAAGATCTAATGAAAGTTGTTTGGAGCTTGTGATGGAAAAAAAAAAAATCATATATAATGTTGAAGTTGAGAAGAAGTGGTTGATAATTGTGATTGTTGATAAAGGGTGATCTGTGAAGGTGTAGGTATAATCAAACCTCTTCATCTTCTAAATTTGAACGTGATGAAAATGTCTTGCGCGAGAAGGTTTATTCAGAGTGTATGCCGGTGCGGAATCAAATAATGAGGGTGAGAATCGAAGGGTTAATGGCATATGGCACGTGTGAGTATAATCAAACCTCTTCATCTTCTAACTTTGATTGCAAAAAAAACACAAGAATATGGGATAGTTTATTGCAAGAGAGGGTTTATTTATTCATAAAGTATGCTGGAGCGGAAACCAATAGTGAGGTTGTGAAAACCAATGGTTGAGAATCTTAGGGTTAATTGCATATGTGTGGGTATAATCAAACATGTTCATCATCTAACTTTGAATGCAACAAACAACAACACAAGAAGAACATGGGAACATGTCTTGCAAGAGAGGGTTTATTCTGTATGTGATAGAGCTGAAACAAATAATGCCTCTTATAATTTGATGATACTACTGAAAAGATGCATTGGAATAGAGAAGGTGGTTTGGAGTAAGTGCAGTGGTGTTTCATTCAAGCATGTATCTATTGAAATATAGATGAAAGCGTATAATAGCTTGAAGTGGAGAGAGATACTGTTGGGAAGCAGGGGTCGACTACTTGCGAAGAGGGTATGAAAGTCATGTCTTCTTCTACCAGGGACCTCCTATGCATGTCACTTTAAAGGAAGAATATTAATCTTTAAAGGAAAAAAAAAACGTTTGAGATATGGTTTGGATATGGTCGGTCGAGTTGAGACTGAGAAAAAAATGAACCCATTATATTGCTGCTGGAACCTGGTGGGTCCTGTATGAACTCTATGGGGATTGCAAAATCAAGCAGGGGAACGGGTTAACTCATTGCATACGGGAACCTAGTGGGTCATGTATAAGATCTATGGGGATTGTACAAATCTGATACTTAGGGAACGAGTTAATAAGTAGGATGGGTGGTGTGAATGGGTTGTTTTGCTAGAGAAGGGTCTATATATATTGAAGGTTCATGGAGAATGCATGTTACAAAAAAAAAAAATAGCTGAGCTTAAAGGGATAGTTGAGTTTTGGTAGAGAGGGCGCTAGACTACTTATTTTTTTGTGAGGTAATGAAAAACTGAGTGTAAAATTTGAAAGAGCATAATATTTAAATAATAAAATCATCTTTGTTTGATCAAAATCGGTTCAGAGACGGCTGAAATATCCATAAATATAACAATTTGTAATAAACCTGGGGCCCCAGGTTTATTAGAGAATTTTGAACCAGCCGTTAAAAATTTTTTAAAAATGCTTCCTCTTTTCAAAAAGTTACAAAATAGGTATTTAAATAGTTGTTGGTTATTTCTCTATCTAATCACTATTTCAACAAAGCATCACATGCACAATATTTTATTCAAAATGGTTGAAACCGATGAGTGCTTAGAGAGCGCCCTCTTACGTTTTAACGGCTCTTTTTGAATGATAACATGATCTTTACTAAGTCATTTGTAATTTTGTGTTCCTTTCTAGTTATAACTATTAGTTTGTAATGTAATGATGCAGGTTTTGGTTACTAAAATTTAGTTTCACCAAAACTGTACTCTCCTCACCAGAACTCAACTATCCCTTTAAATGGGTCAATTTGCTAGAAGAATAATAGTGTAAAGCGTTTAGAGATGATATTTTATCATATTAGGCGCTATATAAAATCGAACCTGTTACTATTATTATTGTCTATCCTATGGAGAAGGCATGTTAAGGCAAAAACCAAATAGTCGAGCTTGAACAGGTTAATCGAGCTAGAGGAGGGTATGAACCTCTCGTCTTGTAGAGTCGTTACGCTACCTCCTCCCCCAATAATTCATCGCCCACTCCCTCATAAGTCTTGCATGAGGTTCTCACCCTCAATTCATTGACTCATCGCATCCCATCTCTCTCATTAAAACCAGCCAAACAGAAAAGAGTGATGGGTATAGGGGTGTAAGGTGGTTAAAGGGTACCACCACCCAAAAATAATATTCTTATAAATGAAATGTTACATCTTCAGTAATCCATTCCAACTACAAGTTCAGAAAAATATGTTTTCAGAAGAAAAAAAATATAATTGGAAAATGCAACACCATACAAGAAACCGCCTATTAATTGAGATATTTATAATTTAGACCATAAACCTAGGTGCTCGATCAATATTGCTGACACATATACGTTGCAAGCAAAAGCTATGCAAGCGCATGTACGCACGGCATGCAGGCTTTTCTACTGTGTACCCACAGATGCTTTCAGTAACTTTCTTAATACTGTTATTTGTCTTTATAAGGAACCAATAAAGAGGAGAACAAAAAGTATAATTTACAACATGATAAACATAATATATTCTTACAGAGGGGTGATAAAATTAATACAAAATTGAAGATACAATATATTAATAAATAATAATTGTATATATCCTGAGATGGCCGCAGGATAAAAGAATGATTGTGACTGGCTTTAGCAAAATTAGGCTTTTGTTGGCAAGAATCAAAATTGAGATGTTTATATTATTATTTTTGTTTGGAGAGAAATGAGGGATGAACGTTTGGTGCTCCATAAAACAGTAGGCATTTTAAACCATGGTTTGAATTTAAAAGGATCTAGTAACTTTGTTGACATGAGCAAAAACTGATGAAGGTTTGATAAAATGAGTATTTCTGTGATCTGACATGTCCACTGATTGATGTGTGAACATTTCATAGCAAATGAATGTCATTTGTAGAAATTCTCCACTAGAGAATTTCAAATCCGAACGTTTTAGTCATACATATTATTATTATAACAAAAGAGAAATTTGGAAAACCCACACATATTCCATGCTTCTATTGGTAATACAAATACAACAAGGTATATTATTATGTGAAAACCAATAGAGTTAGTTTTGTGGATTTTGACAATGTTACTAGATCCCTTTTAATCACCTTTGTGAATTCCAGCCAGATCTAGTTGATTGATGCTTCGATACACTGTACATGATAATCATATTCACCTGTACTTCTTTTAGTAACATATACCTCACAATTAACCTTCCCGTTTTATTTTATTCTGCTTCCTCCGGTTACATAATAAAAAGTGAATGAATGAATAGATAATGAATTAATAGTGCTGGTACATGCACGTCAGTGGACCTATGAATAAGACCACTGAATCAATTACATTATCCCATCATCATAAGTGGTACCCAAGTTATTTTCAGGTGCAGTCTCTCGCGGTGGCGTACGATAGCATACTGTACAGTAGTTGGACTGAATGGGGGGGGGGGGGCAAAGAACAACACATTATTATATGTTTTGGTAGCGTTTTGTGATATCAAATAGATACCCAACATTTTGAAAAGGGTTGTGTAATTCATAAACAAAGCAATTAATTTCCACCACTTACGGAACCACTGCTATTTACTGGTTCCATACGGGCCAACCATTTGCGAGTGCGCCAATGCAGCTATTCACGCGCACGTTTGTAAACAATAGATTCCCGGGCGATTCATTCGCTCTGCACGCATTGCAATTCACCGCACACACAGCAGTCTGCGTAATTCAGACCGCATGAACGCATGCTTTAGAATGGTGATGCGTTTCCAATTATTTTTTTCTTTTCTGGAAACATATTTTTGTGAACTTGTTGATGGAATGGAATACTAAAGATGTTACCTTTCTTTAATAAGAATATTATTTTTGGGTGGTGGTACCCTTTAATCTTTAAAAGAGTTTCCACTACTGTTTTGTTTTGTTTTGTTTTTCTTCAAATTATAGGGAGGGGGCACTTGTGATGATGACGATCCACATCACTTGTATGGCTCAATTTTTCTGTTTAAAACATTCAAAGCCCCCCCCCCCCTCCTCCAATAGTTAAATTATGGACTGCACATTAGCTTGCCTGAAATGATGGGTTTTGAGGCCCACTCTAAAACTTTCAAGTTTGTCAGTGTTGTGAAGAACAGACGGGAGGGAGTTCCAAATAGGCGTGGAGCAACTGAAGAGAACGTAGGCACGATAAATGCATAAAATACCAATATTCAACAGTCATCAAATGCACATTAAACATTTTGCAAACTGTAAAAGCATGAAATCCGCATTCTTGATTCGCAATCAACAACTCCCTACTTCTAGAAGAATTTATTGGAATTTATAACACCCTTTTACAATTTTCATTGCTAATTTGTGCATACATACATTATTTATGCCATTTTACCTCTGATGAAGATACTGCTACGACCAAAAGCTTTGACCCCAAACTGACTCTCATCATACAAAATCCTCAAAACAATACAGACAAACCTGTTTATAGTGACCACCAAAGGGAAACACGGAAAGTGGCCACTGTAGACAGGTGAACTCTGTAGATAGGTTCTATTAAACAAAATCTGTAGGGGCCACTTTTGGGTGGCTACTATTTGAGACAAGTGGCTGCTGAGACAGGTTTAACTGTCTGCTCTAAGGTGAATGACAGTAGTGGGAAACGCCCAACCCCCAAAAATTAAATTAATGCTCTTATTACCAACCATAAGAATATAATTTTACTAATATGGGATTATATAAATTTGGCCAGGAAACCGCCTACTAATTGATATATTTGCAAAATTATAAAACTGATTTACTGTAAATCGTACCGCCAACACGGAATCATGCATACGCTACGTGCAAATGACCTCGTGCTCTACACGTGGTTTCGCTATACGGGCTTGTTCCCGGCTTGTCGATATCTCCAGCCCAGCGCTAGCGGCGCGGACAGGTGCAAACGGGCGGTGGATTGGTAAATTTCACGGGCGGCCATTGGATATCTTCCGATATTTCTGTATTTAATGATGCTTAGGTTCGGATTTTACCACACAAGCCCTTTTTAAATACTTATTCAACAATATTGGTCAATGTAGATGTTTTCGGCTACTTTCCCAAAACTGGTATTGGGCTTTAAAAACCCATACTCACACACAAACACACAAACTCGAACACAATGGCTAAAAAAAGGTATTCATTATGTACTCTCAATAATAATAATCCAATTAGTATGAGGCCAAGATCATAAAGGCATGCATAATTTTGCAAACAATTTTCACAGAACATCTGCATAACAATGGAGAACTGAGATCAGGAATTTGAGAAGGGATAAAAGTATGAATACATCATACGATTACCAAGGTGTCAACGTGAAATGTTAACCGAGTTGGAAAGGTCAAAGTACTATTGGTTCTCAGACATGGTTTTAGATAAACTTTCCAATTTGGTTCTCTGTGTGCATTCAAATAGACTTGTCTAGCTAAAAATCAACATTTTCAAATGTGTTACCTTTTTTATCTTTGCATTTGATATTCATGAGCCTGAAGCATACTGCAGATAATGGGCAAAACAAGTGTATTTTAATCAACATACTCTTCATAAATCTTTCTCTCTCTCCTGTCACTCTCATATACCTACACAAAGACATTCATAAATTTGTTATGCACAAACACACAAACACACATAACGTATACTAGCAAACAAAATACACATACACATACACAAGCACATGTTATACTCAAACTATAATAGCACCTGCACATAATCACATCTGAACACATATCATAAGGACACAAAAACAAACAAATAATGTACATTCACATTCAAACAGACAAACATACACGCACATATACAAAAACCAACACACACACACACACACATACACACACACACACAATTAGACGTATGCACATTCACAAATTCACATGCACCTACGCACGCACGCACGCACACACATTTACAAATATATACCCCAACAAACACACATACATACATGTACACATCTCCATATATCATCCAAGCTTTATTACAACAAATATTGAAACTCACCTGTACAAGACAAATCCAAGAGAGATGACATAAACCAGCCAGATATCAGGGTCCAGAGGGAAATATGGAGTAAAGAAAGGTAAAAAAGAAAGAGAAAATCATTAGTGAATATAATATCAATAAACTTAATAAAATAAAGGTAAAGTACCAAAGCAGACATAAACCCTGTCTTAACTGGGAGAAATAGTAGAGGTAACATCCTGATGTTATCCGGATGAGATCTACACCGTTCCAGTTAAGCTATGAAAATCAATTAACTATAATGTCTTTTTACAGAACTCAAAACGCACTTAGTGATTCACAAGTTCAACACAGTATGAGTAATCAAAATGGGGATTGTATGGGGGAAAAAACAAGTCACTTTAATATCTGCCTGTTTTCCTTTAAAAAAAATATTCTCTACCAAAGAGCACATTTAAGAGATAAACTGCAATAACATTGGGGTTGGGTGAAAAAATCATTTCTCATCTGTGCTTTCTTTTAACCCGTTCAAGACGGACTGATTTTGCTACAACATGTATTCTCCATAGACCAAAGCACAAATATTTTTGGGACCAGTCCTGAATGGGTTAATATATGCTTACAAATATTCTTTATTTCACTTTCAAAAACCATATTGACATCTCTACCAATGATATGAAACTCATTCCAACATCTTTTTAGTTTACCAGTTCAATGGTTGTTCTCCCATAACAGAAGTCATCAACAAGCATTATATAAACAGTAGTTGGTGTTTGATTAAAAAGTCAATAGAGGTCACCTGTCTACAGTGGCCACTTTTCTTGTTGACCCACTTTAGGTGGTCACTATACACAGGCTTTACTTTGGTTAAATAATTGTACTCGCTTCAACAACAAAAAAGAGTCATCAACATGTATTATACAAACAGTAGTTGGTGTTTGATTAAAAAGTCGATAGAGGTCACCTGTCTACAATGGCCACTATTCCTGTTTCCCTTAAGTGGTCACTATACACAGGTTAGACTTTAGTTACATAAGTCACTCCCCTCAAGTCATCAACAAGCATTATATAAACAATATTAGTAGTAGGTGTTAGATAAAAAGTATATAGAGGTCACCTGTCTACAGTGGCCACTGTTCCTGTTTCCATGTATAGGTGGTCACTTTGCACAGGTTTGTACTTTAGTTCAATAAGTCACTCCCCTCAAAAAAGAAGTCATCAATAAGCATTATATAAACAGTAGTTGGTGTTTGATTAAAAGTCTATAAAGGTCACCTGTCTACAGTGGACACTTTTCTTGTTGATTCCTTAGGTGGTCACTATACACAGGTTAGACTTAAGCTAAATAATTCACTCCCCTAAAAAAAAGTCATCAACAAGCATTATATAAACAACAACAGTAGTAAAAGGTGTTTGATAAAAAAAAAGACAATTACAGACCTGTCCGGTGTGATAAATGGACACGACAAATTTGCATAATTAATTTGCGAGGAGATCGAGTGGAGGTGAGAGAAGGGTGGCCGCATCCTCCCCCATTGTGAAATGATGTCGACCCATCTGTCCTTCCGACTCTTAATTCCTAATTTCTATTCACGCCGTAATTGGAATTACGCCGGCTAATATCCTGCCCCGCATAATTCACACCAATTATCAAAACAAATTGCACCCCGCATATTAGGCCTACTGACTTTGATAAATGTGTGTGTATATTTAAATCTAGCTTTATGCACCGTATTGTGTATATGCTATGAAGAATTAATACAGCCCCCCCAAAAAAAACACCCAAAACAAAACAAAACAAAACAAAACAAAAAACAAACAAACTAATTTATAACATTTTCTTGTATTTTCATTGTTTTTCAGCAGGTTAAATCATGATAATTTTGTAATTGCAAAAAATTATGAAAACATTTTTTGCACTTAACCCCTTTATATATTCTATCCGTCATATCAAACCATCATGCATAATGCCTCTAAATATAATTTAGTATTCAGAAATGCGCAGGAGTACATACATACATGAATATATGATATGGATTTTATTTACACAAATGTATGTAAATGAAGAGAAATACCTTTGAAAACTGCCTAGGCCCCTTACTGACTCATGAATATAATGTACGTATACATTACAATTGGTCATATTATATTGTAGTATTTCAAACATCTTTAATGTCAATTTCAATAATTTCAATGAGAAGTAATGTCTGCTGCTATATCAAGTGCTCTAGAACCCAATATCAAAGCCCTAAACAACAGGGCCCATATTCAGGAAACCCTGTTAGCTTAATAGTTCCTTGCTATAAACTGTATTTTACATGCGCAGTTTATTGAGCATCAAACAGTTTACCTAGTCCCCAACTAGGGTTGGCTTGGTAAGCTTTAGGTACCCACTAAGTTAACCTTCGTTAGCAACTAAAAGATCTTGCGTTCAATTGTTAGCCATGTCATCCAAAATAGACTTAGCAAGAAACTAAGCTAGCGGGCCTTCATGAATATGGGCCCAGGTAATCTCTCAGTGGCCTAGTAGTTATGATGCCTGTCTAGTAATCGAGAGTTTTTTTTTTTTGATTTGTTCACAGTGACTCAAACATGCACTCTCAGGTGAGATGTTAGAAAGGAGAAATTTGTACACCTATTACAAATGTTGTTTATTATTATTCCTCCCTATAACTCATCATTCTCAACTATCATCGCCTTTCATGCAGCCATATAAATTGCAATTTAACAACTTGAAAGAAATCTACAATAACATAAAATCAAATTAATAAAAAATATATTGTATAAATATCGCTCAATCATCATTTAACAAAGATCAATAATCAAATGAATAAATAAATGTCCACAAAGTGTTTCCATTCATATAGAATCAAATATGATTGATAATCATCTCTGAGCATTTAACAATGCCGGGCATGGCTATCCCGACTTAAAAATCAATCGGTCTTGACGTTTAGAAGGTTTTTACATGATAACTTTTTCAGGCGAGCTCTGGCTGTGTTAGAAAAAAACAGCTGTTAGCAATGTGGCGAACGCCAGAGCAATTACACACATCATTTTTTCAACTCCTAATCATATTATAATTGGTACTACTCCCTTTTCATGCCAGCTCGTGTTTCGACCCACCAACAGACCAACAGACCGACCCCCCTTGCGGATAATTGGAGATATTTTAGGAATCCAAATGTTTGGAATACTCCGCAATCTTTTTATAGTCTAGTTAGCATTGAGATTGATATCACCACAGCTCCGTGATCGGTCTAATTGTTTAATTCGCCTTTAATATTGCCGGGGTTTCGTTGTTGATACATGAGTCTTTATACACGGACAGACGTGACTATACATATAGTCCACTTTCTAGATCATACATTGGAATGTATTCATTAAAAAACCTGTTGCACAACCGGAAATAATTTGATAATCATTCTTTATAAAGAGAAAAGAAGCGAATTATGCTTGTAGTCATCAAAACAAAGGTATTAACTATTCATATTTATAATTTATTAGAAGAGACATTTTACTAATTCTACATTAAAATAAATGTATAATGTTTGTTCTTGCAACATGCCATTGAAAGTGTAGAAACATGAAAAGCTTGGTTATCTAGTGCGCTATACATGAAAGGCACATTTTTTTGGCTAGTATGCTCCCCAGGGAGTTGAGATGGTGCACAAAATGCAATACATTGTTAATCATTATTGTTATTTATTTGTCTGATTTTGTTCACATGCTTATGAGAAAATGGAAAAGTTATGCTTCATATATTTTTTTGGAGTCATTTCCCTTCAAATTGGAATCTATAACTAGCCACATTGTTTATAATTGCTGATATATTGCAAATCCGATTTCTATAACCATGGGATAAGGATTTAGTGCCTTTTACAAGGTAGATCTTTACAAGCTCATATTGTCCAGTAAGTGTGAGAAGGGCGTTAAGTCTTTTTTTGCTTAAGTGACTTCTGGACATCATCTTCTAGGTCCAAGCCTTTTCTATGCGATGCCAACTTTTCAGAGTACAGTTCTGTTTAATTTGGGGAATATTAAAGAATATCAATAAAAGAGAGCTATGGAGAAAATTGGTTTATACAAAGATCACAAACTTAAAACATGATTTTCTCCAAAACACTACAAGTGGTTTTCTCTTTCTCAAGTTACTCAACCAACGATATCAGGTTGTTCCATCAAATATTTTTAAGATTAACATTTTAATAATCAAATACATTTATGAAAACATACATATTTCTCACTCTTGAACTACCTTCTGCACTATTTCGATAGTGGAAGGTAAATTCAAAGGCAAATTTAGGGAAAGAAACTGAGAAAAAAAAAAAATTTGAGTTGAAAACATGTTCATAATTCATTACCAAAAACAGACAGCTGTGCTCAAGTTAGCTTTTGACCTTTAAATACGATAAATGTTTTCAACATTGACATTAGATCAGGACCCTGAAATTCCAGTCAATTTTAGGCACCTGTTGATTTCTTTTGTTTAAATCTGGACTCTCTCCCATCAAAGATTAAAATAAAAGTTGTTGCTTTTATCGAAAATGAATTGATAGTAACACCTGACCCCCACTCATTTGCAGCAATCAATTTTAATTTTGAAAACTTATAGAAGTGCAAAAACAACAACCAACAACAAAAACAAAATAAACTTAAACAACAAGATTAACGGCAACAACAACAAAGAATAACTTAACACGTTTTCCATATATCCCATTTTGCATTTACTTCACAAGGGCTCTTTAAAGATTTTCAGGGGCTCTTTTACGATTTTTCCTGAGGGGCTCTTTTGGGGGCACTTTAGAAGCCCAATTGCCCCAGGACCCCACATCAAGTGAAAGTGGCTGAGAGCTTACAAAAAGTTCATTAGGGGTTCATGCAACTCCAAACAAAATACTACCCAGAGGATAAGAAATGTTTGGTTGCCACAGATACCAAAAATTACAACTCTCTTTCATTTAGCCGGTACTAAGCCAAATAATGCAGGTAATATGACTTGCTTCAATTAGTCTCTAAACTATACCCCCACTTAACCCGTTCCCTTTGAGTATGTGAAATCCCCATAGACTTTGTACACAACACACCCGGTTAAAAGGTGAAAGAAACAGTCATATAAAGTTCAGTTATGTATTTCTGAGGACAGACTCTGCAAAGACCTCTCCTCTGGTGTCATGGGCTTATCATAGAATTTACGAAAATTGTCCTTGCCTATGGGAACCAGGGGGGTGTTTCACAAAGATTCAAAGTTGAACTGAACTCTAAGTTGGACCTAACTATTATGGAAAGCCATTCGTAGCCTTGAAATAAAACATTCCCAGAAGCAAAAAAATACAAGTATTTTATAACTTCCTACAAACATATCAATTATTTCAAGGCTCCTTGACATTAACAAAAATAACTAATTTATCAAACTTAATGCCTTAAAAAAAAAAAACAGTTTCAAAAATTTTACAAAGAAACTAAATAAATGGCTTTCCATAAAAGTTAAGTTCAACTTAAGATCTTTGTGAAACACCCCTCTGCTGTGCTATTTACAATGTCCATAGGAATTTTAGAATCTCAAAGGGAACGGGTTAATATGGCAACTGAAAATTGTATATGAAACATGTGTACCAATTGTGATAACTTGAAAATAAGTGTCTAGAATAATGAATTTGCAAAAGCAATACACAATTTCAAATCCATCATTGATATAGGTCCCTGGATTAAATGAATGAAAGGTGGCAGAATAAAATGTCAATTCATAATTCAACTAGTGTGGGATTTTGTTTATGATAAGAGTTTGTGGGTTACTTAATCTACCAATCAACAGCACAATTACTTCTGTAAAAATATTGGGATTAAAACAAATCCCATTAAGTTATTTCAAGTTGCATGTTATTGCAGTTCTTACTGCTGTATAACCTGCACATAATGTATACGCATACAATTTGAATACATTATTAGAAACTCCCAAATTAAATAAAGCAAAATGAACCCTTGGCTCAGTCAAAACTAAAGTTTATTACATTTCTAGCATAACTATATACTGTGATTAAAAGAAGGCAAAGAATATGTTTGAATAACTATATACTGATATAGTCATGTCCGCAATTATTGGCTGCTCTTCCAATCCATTGACTTCTGTTATAGACCCATTGACTATGTGAACCTCACATTCCATGCACTACTTAAAATGAAATCTACAATATCTCGTGGGCCTAATTTTTTTTTTTTTCCGATCAAAAATAGAAAATCATTTGCGATGATTAAGGTGGACCTGGTTCAAAAGCAAGGCTTCATTTGACTTATGGAAATAGAAAAAAGAGGAAAGAAAGAAAAGAACAAACAACAACAGAGAACTGGGAAGAAAACATAAACAGGAGGGTGACGGATAATCCTGGATCTGCGATCACGTCCAAGCATCTGCCGTGCTCGTTTACGCTTTGCGTCTGGTCTGGTCTGCGTCGCTCATTTACGTTTTCCATCCGTTTTTCTTTATATTTCTGTGATGGGGGGAAGGGGGGGGGAGGGGAATGGGGGCTTGATGCTGGTCAGGGAAATAAATGTATTTTTTTAGGGCAAATCTTCAAGCTTGCCTGCATGAAAATAACACTCCAATATTTGATTTGCATTGAACTCTTTTTTTGCATTTTGGGGGCGAATTTGCCTTGAGCCCCCATGCATTTTTTCCACTGATGCTGGTATAGCAGGGCACTGGTGCAGCATCTGTTTGTAGGAACGCAAATGTCATGTCACTTTCGTCGCTCCGATTGCTTTCCAAGACCTGGCGACGACACGACGTAAGACGTCATTCCCGAACTGACAGGCTCATGGTGCTGTTGGGGTTAGGAGAGAAGTCGGTCGGCAGCACGGCTGCAGATATAGGTATGTACTTGCTTATATGAAATGACAAGTCTGAGACTGACCAATGTACAGGTAGTCAAACCTGTCTTAGTGGCCACCTGTCTATAGCAGCCAACCTGCCTATAGTGGCCACCAAAAGTCATCCCCTGAAGAGAAATACAATGTGTTTGAACCTGTCTATAGAGGTCAGCAGTGGCCACTTTGCTTGTTTCCTGTAGGTCACAATACACAGGATTGACTATACTATGTTTTTAACCTGTCTATAGATGTCACCTGTCTACAGTGGCCACATGTCTTGTTTCCCTTTGGTGCTCGCAGTACACAGGTTTGACCATACCAGTAAGAACTTGAGTCTGAGATGACTAGTCTTAAACCCCTTCTTAATCAAGAAAAATAGTCGCGGTGACGTCCTGATGTTGTCCGGATGAGATCCTACATGTACACCGTTTCTATTAAGAAGCTCCAATCGGGTTAACATCAGAAAGACATCCGGACGACATCGGGGTGAGATTCACCCTAGTCGGCTCAGGGTGATAGTGCGGTAACGTCCTGATGTCGTCCGGATGACATCCTGATAAACCTTCTATTAAGACGCGTGCGGAACATTACCCGTGCGGAACGTTACCCGGGTAGAAGACGTCCTGGCCGTGAACAAAAAACACAGCGCGCGCCGATACTACTGAGGTTTATTTTTCCCAATTAAGAAGGGGTTTAAGACTGACCGACCCACGTGCAAGGCACCAATGGGACTGGGCGCTAGCTAGCTAGCTAGCCATCTCCATCTCCACCAGCTTTGCTTTAGATAAAGGCACAGCTGAGAAATGCCAACAATGATATTTGCTTTCCCTACTACATCTAAAAAAGAGAGTACCATTTCATACATTTCAAGAGAAGCCCAAGTGAATGTAAAAGGAATAGATAGATAGATAGTTAAGTTGGTAGATGGATTGATGAATAGATGTATAGAAGGATAGGTAGATAGAAGAAGGATGGTTGGTTGGATGGACAGATGGAGGAACAGATGGATGGGAGGGAGGGAGGGACGGACGGACGGACGGACGGACGGACGGACGGAGGGAGGGAGGGAGGGAGGGAGGGAGGGAGGGAGGGAGGGAGGGACGGACGGACGGACGGATGGACGGACGGACGGACAGACAGACAGACAGACATAGATAGCCTGGGGGAGAAAAGAGAGGGAGGGATAGAAAGAAAAGGAAAGAAAAGGAGGTGTGTGAATAACAGGGAGGGAGAGAAAGGGGAGGAGGGCGAGAGAGAAAAAGAGAAATGATGCATAGGGATACTAGATAGATACCTAACAATTTGTTGTTCTCAATGGTTTGGTATCCTGGG
Source organism: Echinarachnius parma (assembly GCA_037951105.1). Lineage (NCBI taxonomy): Eukaryota > Metazoa > Echinodermata > Echinoidea > Clypeasteroida > Echinarachniidae > Echinarachnius > Echinarachnius parma. Next base: position 16,552 of record JBAMJV010009228.1, read on the forward strand.
TTTCAATGTGCATCCATGTCAAAAAGGCCCAAGGTTTCTGGTTTGAGAAATGGAGGCTATTCTTGAGTGGAAAGCTTCAAGTGTGGTGGTGAAAAGATGTTTAAAAAAAAGGTTGTTGATCTTCGGTCCTCTCTTTATTCATCCTAACTTTGAATTTGACAGGAAGTCTAAAAATCCAGAAAAAAAAAATATATAGAACCTAAAAAAGGTCTTCCCTGCCTTCTCTTTCGTCATCCTAACTTTACATTTGACAGGAGTCTAAAATTCTAGAAAAAATAAACAACTAGAACATCAAAAAAGGTTTCCCCCTGCCTTCTCTTTTGATATACTCATCCTAACTTTCCATTCGACAAGAAGTCTACAACTCCAGAAAAAATTGGAACATCCAGAAAGGTCTTCCCCCAGCAGCCCTCTCTTTAGTCACTCTATCTTGCTCTACATTTGACATGATGTCTATTAATCTTGAATTAAACTAGAACATAAGTCTTCCCGGCCCTCTCTATAGTCATTTTGGCTTTACATTTTTACATGAGGTCTACAAGATCAGAAAAAATTATAACTAGAACATCACAAAAGGTCCTCCCTGGCCCTCGTCTTTAAAAATTCTGGCTTTACATTTGATAAAACTAGAACATCAGAAAAGGGTCTCTAGTTTTTAATCCTCTCCTTGATCACCCTTGACACGTCTAGAAAAATGGAATAAAACTAGACTTGAACATCAAAAAAGGGTGCCCCCCCCCCCCCCAGCCTTCCCTTTTGTTATTCTTGCTTTACATTTGACATAAAGTCTACAAATCTGGAATAAAACTAGAACATAAGTCTACCCATCCTCTCCTTTTTAATAGTTATCCTGGATTTACAACAGGGGAATCTCTTTTTCGGGGGCTACTATGTTTTTTTCTTTATAATAATCATATAATAACCTACTTTTTCGAAGTCTCACACTCCTTGCACCCTGAACAAGTGAACAAGGTTCAGATTATGTTCATACAGTGGTGTAGCTAGAGTGGGGGACTGACAGGGGGGCACCGCCCCCCCCCCCCCATAACTTGACCAAAACCATTCAAAACATAAATGTATAATCTTTTACAAAATAAAGAAATATAAAGGGTGCCCCCATTCATGTGTATGCCCCCTCCCCCATATCAGTCCATCCATGCTAAGCCACTGGCCAAGGGGGCACATGCCTCCCAATAATTTGACAAAAACAATACAAAACATTAGGGCAACAATTAAAACAAAATAAAGAAATATATATCAAATGTGCCCCCCCCGCCCATGCCCCTCCCCATCAGTCGGACATGCTACGCCACTGTTTTTATTACATGGGTGTGTTGATATACAATATGTGTTGCTGTCATCGGGGAGATAAGAAATAGTTCATCATTCTCTGAAGAATTCTTTCACAAATTGAACCTCACAGATCATTATATTATCCAGCTAATCTACATTGATGTGCCTTTCATTTTGTAAAGTTTACCACATAACATAAAAAGAAGAAATACATATTGTATTGTGCTTACCAACCCCCCCCCCCCCCCCCCCCCATATTTCTATGCTCCAAATCAGTCTGGCAACATAAGTGTTAATAAACATAATTTTTCTTTTCATCAGGTAAGGAAAATAGGTCATACTTCTCTGAAGAATAGAATTCCTTAACAAATTGAACCAAATACAGATCATTATAATTATCCAGTTAACCTACTTCAATCAATTGTGTACAGTTGCCCACATAACAGAAACAAAATTCTAAAAATGAAGAAATACAGGAGTGCACGGTTTTATACTTCAATTTTGTACAGTTTATCACAGAAACAAATTATAAGAAAATGAATAAATACATATAGGGTGCTTAGCACCCACCCCCCCCCCCCCCATTACCAAATAATGTCCACGCCGCCACCGATCAGTCCGACAAACAGGTCATATACCATATACAGAGTACAGATCATTGTAATATCCAGCTAACCTACATTGATGTGCCTTTCATTTTGTACAGTTTACCACATAACATAAATATTGTTTTTTTAATTTATTAAGAAATACATTAGACTGTGCTCCTCCTCCCTCCCAAATAATGTCCCCAAATCAGTCTGACAATTAACACTTTATGAAAAAGTGTGTTTTTTACATCAGGTAAGATAAGAAAACAGGTCATCCTTCCATTAACAATAGCATTCCTTCACAAATTAATCTAGTTTTATTAAATTAATCTGGCTAGTTAGCTGCACGGCAGATTTCTTGCTTGTTTCCAGATGACATTTACACAAGGAATTGAAATTGTCTCTCATAGTTGAACAGAAATGTTAGATGCCCGATCGGGCAACCAAACTTAATCATTTATGCATAAAGGGTGCTTATCACCCATCTCCCCCTCCCAAATAATGTCCATGCCCACCAATAAGTTGGACAATTAACACTAAATAACTGTGTTTTTTCATCAGGTAAGATGGGGAAATAGGTCACCCTTCTCTGAACAATAGCATTCCTTCACAAATTGAACCATATACAGAGTACATATCATTATATTATCCAGCTAATCTAAACTGATGTACCTCTTCTTCCGATGAAAAATACCACAGAGAGGGTATGATTAAAATAAAGAAACATAATGTAGTGACCTAATTCAGTTAATTTCACACTGTGAAGATGGGAAGTGTATCAAAAAGGATTTAAAGGGGACCACCAAGCGAAGGACAACACAGTCGTATCAGAATTTGATATTGAATAGATGTACAATGTACAACACTTTGCAAAGGGTTGTGTAATTCATAGACAATATAATTAATCACTAACACTTATGGAACTATCACGGTCTCATGGTTCCATATGTGCTAATTTTCTGCGAGTGTGCCAACTCTATACATCCGTACGTTGGAGACAATAGAGCCACGAAGACTGGTGAGTCAATTTTTGTATTTTGCTTAATTGAGTTATGCATACCATGTTGTAGGTTAGGAGCGCTCTCTATGTGATGCCATATTTTCAGATAACAATTATTCATGGTTTGGGAATGATTTATCAAAAATGAAAGAGAGCTGTATTTTTCGTTTTTACAGGGCTCCATAACATTGCTGTAAATATGATTTTCTCCCAAGTACAAAAAAGTGACTTTGAGGCTTTTTCTTTCTCAACCAAGATCTTATGTTTCGTGGTTTATCAGTTATGGTTTATCAGTAGAACATTGGGAATATTTATCAAAAATGGAAGAGAGATGAATTTGGTTTCTTTACTAATAAGGCTCATAAACTTTGAACATGATGATCTCTGAAGAACAAAAAGTGACTTAGTGTCTTCTTTTTCTCAAATGCCAACATGTGGAGGAGTGCAAGCTGGTCTGACATCGTTTCCTTTCTCGTGGTACATGTCAGGACCATCACCAAACCGGATATGCTATTTGGCAGGTACAGTACGTGATTTGCGCTCAAGCAAAGCATATCACGTATGAAATTTATGGATGCGATTTTATATTCACTTGTCCCTATGATTAGATGTAACAAACTGATTAGTGCCTATTAATAGATGCATGATATTTTCAGAACTTATTAGTACTCAAAGGCACTTCTGTAGATCTGTAAGCGAAAACCTGTTGTTCAGGGATGGGATGATCTATTCACAAATTTACTTGAATTTCGAAGATTGCATTCCAAAGATTGTGATTATCGCGCATATGCTTGTAGCGCGCATAAACTGCGCCCATGGAAAAGTAGGTCGACTTTCTTGGGTTCGTGCTTGTGAGAATCTGCCTTGAGAAGGCCGGGAAGGCAGAAAAGGGTTCGCAATCAACTGCCGTTCTATGGTACTGCGATTCAATCGTCATCACTCCTCTGATAACACTCCCATAACTTGTTCTCTTTATTCTTTCTCACAATACACAACAGTACCTTTAACCACCCCCCCCCCCCCCCCCCCCCCCACAACATGGGCATATGAGCCCCTCAACATGTAAGGGAACATGTTTATAGAGGTCACCTGTCTACAGTGGCCACTTTTCTTGTTTCCCTTTCTGGTGGTCACCTATACACAGGTTTGTCTGTATATTTATGAGAAATATCTATGATGAGAGTCAATATGTCAATATGGGGTCTAATCTTTCGATCCTATTAAACTTTTAATGTGACTCACCCATCCAAACAATATTTTTGGATATGACGGCACAGTTAAACCATTCCCTACTAGATTTTGCAATCCCCATAGTTATCACACTGAAGATGAGTTGATTCTGGTATGTGTTCTACATAAACCCTAGCCCTGAGTATTTTCAGGACCACTCCGTCCATTCTCACAATAGGAATACAGGTATGGAGATACTGCTGGGCAAGACACAAGAGAAAGAAAGAAAGACAGAGAGAGAACGAGCTTGGACTCTTCCTCACAGTATGCTACGTCAACCCCAATTAGGATTGCTATGGCTAGATGAAAAGAGCGCAGCCATTGTATATCGGTATAGCGCTGATGAGAGTATACTCCTAGGAGGTTCTGCACAGTACTGGAATAAGAAGAAGAAGAGAGTACCCCGCCATGGAGCAAGTTTAACTTCTTGACCCCAGCCCCCCCCCCCCCCCCCCCCCACACTCAATTTTCATCTTCACTTCAATCACTCTGTGAAAATTCCTTCCATGATGCATGAAACTCTCCCCTACCCCAAACTTGAACCCCCCCCCCCCCCAATCCTAATCTTGACCCCAACCATAATCCCAACACTGAACCCATATACCCAAATCTAAAAAAATAATCCTTATTCTTAATCCTAATCCTACACCTCTAAATTAAAAATTTTCTGGAAGACAAACATGGGTCATAGATCAGGTCCCGGTTTCATAAAACTTTTCCAATTGTTGTAAATGTCCAATTATTGTAAATGTCCAATTCTTTTAAATACACTGCTGACTGCCAATCAGCATTGAGCATTGCAGTTGTTACACTTGTTATACTTCACTCTCAGCAATTGGAAAAGTTTTATGAAAATGGGGCCCAGATGGGCGAGATCATGTTATAATTTATCTTCTCTTTGACCTCCCATTCTCTAGGCCCCACCCCACTTCACACCATCCTATCCCTAGTCTACCCCACCCCATTCCACCTCACAATACCCTACCCCACCCCTCTACCCCCAATAGTCCCATTAATACCCCCCTCCACCACTTACTGTAACAACTTTCCATCACATTGCAATACCATTCATGTTTGCATGTCAATTTCTCATCCCTAGATATTTCATGACTTTATCATTTATAGCAGAGATAACCAATCAAATTTAGGTAAATCGAGTCTGGGTATTAGTTTAAGCGAAGTTAAGGCATCCCTTTATTGCCCCCTCCACGCCAATTTAACTACACCACCTTAAATTGAACTTGCTATTGGACAATGCAATACTATTTGTGTCTGCATTTAAATTCCTATCCCTACATATTTCATGACTTATAGCACAGATAACCAATCAGACTTAGGTATGATTTAATTTATCTAAATCGAGTCTGGGCAAATTTAAACAAAAGTTTAGGCATCCCTTCAATGCGCCCTCCTCCACAACTCAACTACACCCCTTCACATTGCACTTCCCTTTGAAGTATGCAATGCCATTAATGTTTGTTTGTCAATTTATCAATCCTAAACATTTTATGATGTCACAGATGTACACAATCAAACTTACGTATAATTTCACTAACATGTATTTTAATCAAGTTTGGGCAAATTTAACCAAAGTTAACGCATCCCTTTAATAATAACCCCCTCACCCTCCCCAACTTAACTACAACCAGTTACACATTGCACTTGCTATCAAAGAATGCCATTCCATTCATGTTGCCATGTTTATTTCTCAGTCCAAGTCATTTCGTGATTTAGCAGGGAATACAATCTGCTGATGTAAATTAAATCAAAGTATGGGAGGTCCTTTAATGCCCCCTCCTCCTCTCCAATTGAACTACAACCCGTCACATAGCACTTGCAATGGAGAAATGCAATGCCATTAACGTTCTTTGTCAAATGCTCAGCCCTAGACAGATACACATTCAAACTGAGTATGATTAAAATTATCTTAACCATGTTTGGGCAAATTTAAATCAATTTTGAGGAAATTCAAACAAAGTTCATGCATCCCTTTAATAATGCCCCCTCCTCCTCCCCAATTGAACTACAACCAGTCACATTGTATTTGCATTTGAGAAATGCAATGCCATTCATGTTCGCTTGTCAAATTCTCAGCCCCAGTCATTTCAAGAATTCAAACTGCCAGGAGTCCCTTTCACTGCTATCCATCAACCAAGCTACAGCGTCCTATTTAAAGGCAGTCAAACACAACTGTTATAATTACAGTCAAACCTGCCTTGAACCCCGTCTTAACTGGGAGAAATAGATCTTACCTCGATGTCATCCGAGCGAAATCTGGATAAGAAACAGTAGGGGGTCTGGTCGTAAAACACGGGTTGAGCCTTCGTCAGGCTCATGGCCGCAGTCTTAACCAGCCATCCGCAAAATCCTCACTCGGGTAGGTTACCATAACAACCGCACCTCCCTCATCACGATCAGCTGGCGCGACACCCGAGTATTGGCGTGCGCTGTGGGTTAGCGCTGACGTCATCTACCCGGGTAACGTTCCGCGCGCGTCTTAACTGGCCGTTTATGTCGTCCGGACGTTACCGCGATATCACCCTGGCCCGACTAGGGTGAAACTCACCCCGATGTCGTCCTGATGTTATACCGATTGGAGCGTCTTAACTGGAACGGTGTAGGATCTCATCCGGATAACATCAGGTCGTTACCTCGACTATTTTTTCCGGTTAAGACAGGGTTTTAGTGGCCACCTGTCAATAGCAGCCAACCTGCCTATAGTGGCCACCAAAAGTGTTCCCCTGCAGATAAAATTGGTGTTATAGAACCTGTCTATAGAGGTCACCTGTCTACAGTGTCCACTTTTTCAGCTTCCCATAGGTGGTCACTATAAAAAGGTTTGACTGTAATGGTATGGCACCTGGCTAAAGAGGTCACCTTTCTACAGTGGGCACTTTTTAAAGTTTCCCTTTTAGGTGGTCACTATACACAGGTTTGACTGTAATGGTAAGGCACCTGGCTATAAAGGTCACCTGTCTACAGTGTCCACTATACACAGGTTTGAATGCATATTGACTGATTGACCATCTTCATAAGATGTGAAAACATAGCGTCATTGGTTGAGAAACAGAAGGTCGCTAAGTCACTTTTTGCCCTTCGGAGATGATCATGTTCAAAGTTTGGGAGCCCTGTAGAAACCTTATTCAGGTCTCTTTTTTATTTGAGAACAAAAATTCCCCAAACTAGAAATATAATATTTATATGAAAATTTGGCATCACAAAGAGAAAAGGCTCTGACCTGACAGATGGAATGAAGAACTCAATTTTGCCCAAAATTGACGTAACGCCCTTCTCGCTCCCACCGACAACATAAATAGTAATGACACAGTATCATACTGTGTCATTACTATTTATGTTATCGCTGTTATCATTATCATCATAATGATGATAATACAAAAATGACAACCACAACATTTATATAATAATATCAATAATATTAATATTCATCTATTGGAAATGTTGTTATCCTCAATTACCCTGTGGGGCAGAGGGTGGGAGGGGAGGGGGGCAAGGGGAGGAACTTCTCCCCCCCCCCCCCCCCCACTCTCGCCTTCCATCTTGGTTGATGCTGCCTATGCCATTTTCAGGCATGGCGGCCGTTAATGAGAATGGTATGATGACAGATGCAGTCAAGTTTAGAATTTACAAGGTTGATCTTTTAATCAAATCTATTTTGGTATAATATTTTGGCAGAATTCTAAATATTCGATTTTGAATGAGCCTTAAAACATTTGACGAGCAGGGTATGATTGTTAACTTCTGCAGACTGGAAATGTATGGCGTGTTTTCACCTTTAGTTCATCCATGTACGCCTGTATAAAGATGTATAGTGTGGTGAAGTGTGATGTCATAAATGATGTCATAAACATTTTTTTTAGAATTTTCAAATTTGGACTTCATTTTCAGATAGAGCATAACAAATAATGTCCAAATACCGAAAATCATAGGAATAGGTTTCGTATTGGCTGAGATATGCCCATTCGAATGATTTTTTTGGTCACTAATAGGCAATCAGTGTTATAGACTAGTGCACTGGTTCATACATTTATGAACCAGTGCATTATAACACTGATTGCCCATTGAAGTAAAATTCATTCGGATGGGCATATCTCAGTCAATACGTAACCTATACCTTTTATTTTCAGTATTTGGACATTATTTGTTATATTTATGCTCTTTCTGAAAATGAAGTCCAAATTTAAAAATTCTAAAAATGTGTTTTTATGACGTCATGGCTTCTGTACTCTATGGCTCGCATTAACCCATAGCTAGCGTTATAGTTATTGTAGTTATTCTTAGAAATCATAAACATAATCATTAAAAAATGGCAAAGTCAATTGACGGAGGATGTTCTTGGATGACAGAAAACACAAGACAACCATTACATACATGTAGGTAAAATGGTGTACATGCAGAAAATATGTTAAAGGGATAGTTGAGTTCTGGTAAGGAGAGTACAGTTTTAGTGAAACTGAATTTTAGTAACCAAAACCTGCATCATTACATTACAAACTAATAGTTATAACTAGAAAGGAAAACAAAATTACAAATGACGTAGTAAAGATCATGTTATCATTCAAAAAGAGCCGTTAAAACGTAAGAGGGCGCTCTCTAAACACTCATCGGTTTCAACCATTTTGAATAAAATATTGTGCATGTGATGCTTTGTTGAAATAGTGATTAGATAGAGAAATAACCAACAACTATTTAAATACCTATTTTGTAACTTTTTTGAAAAGAGGAAGCATTTTTTTGAATTTTTAACGGCTGGTTCAAAATTCTCTAATAAACCCGGGCCCCGGGTTTATTACAAATTGTTATATTTATGGATATTTCAGCCGTTTCTGAACCGATTTTGATCAAACAAAGATGATTTTATTGTTTAAATATTATGCTCTTTCAAATTTTACACTCAGTTTTTCATTACCTCACAAACCAATTAAGTAGTCTAGCGCCCTCTCTACCAAAACTCAACTTTCCCTTTAACATTCAAATACTCAAAGAAAGATCATAGCTCAGTGATGATATTCCCTTCAAAGGAACCCAGATTTGACATTGCAGAATTATTTGTTTACAGCTGGCATTGGGACATGTCTGTCTGCAATCGCTCATAATTATTGTTCACCAATTTATCCCTCTGAATGAGCTATTTGCAAAGATGATATGCAGAAATCTAAATATTCCTTAAAGGGATCGAGTATCATTGTCGACAGTTCTCAAATACCTCGTATTTGTATTACCAATAGAAGCACGGAACAGGTTTAAGTTTTCCAAATTTCTCTTTCATTATGAAGATATTTATGAATGAAGTGTTTGGATTTGAATGTCTCCCTGGGAGACTTTCAAATCTGTACAAAGTTGTTGCAATGAGTTAGCTCATTACTCGGTCATACGACATTCATTTACCATGGAATATTCAAACATCACTCAGTGGATATATCAGATCAAAGAACTACACATATATCTTATCAAACCTTCGTCAGTTTTTGCACATGTCAAAAAATTTACTGGATTCCTTTAAATGATCCTACATTTGACAGGATGAGAGAATATTTGTTGCCTTCTGCTGTCGGAAAATGTATGGCGCACGATCACCCGTAGTTCATCAATGCGCTCCCCGAGATGTCTGGCTTGCATTCGTGCGTAGTCTGCCAATGTTCTCCCCTCGTTTGCACAGCATGATGATAGGAAAATGGGGGTGAGTATAACACCTTAAAGCTACATCAAGGCTTTGGCAACAAACATATGTTTAACCCATTCACCCAGCCCGAGTATGTTTGGGACCAGTCCTGAATGGGATAAAGGCTTTTCCGAAAAAAACAATTTGAAAGGATTTTGCAAAATCAAATGTTCAAAGGCTCTTGCAAAACCATGTTTTCAAAGTCTTTTGCAAAAAACAAACTTTGAAAGGCTCAATTGCAAATCAAAATGTTCAAACACTATTGCAAAAAAAATAATGTTTAAGGCTTTTGCAAAACCATGGGCCAGGGTCTATGGAGAATGCATTGTTAGTCCAAGATCAGTCATCTTCAAAGGGTCATCTAAAAGAGGATTTAGCCCGACTCTCTAATCAGTGGGAACCCAGTCCAAAACTAGTGCACGCCCACTGCATTTGTCCTTCAGCAAGGCAATTAATCCACTATTGCTTCTTTCTCTACCCAGGTGTATAAATGAGGACCCGGAAGGATGGGACCATGGTTCCTTAGCCCTGTGTGCGCTTAACAGGTGCCTGGCTGGAATACTCCCTAGGGAGTGGAAAATATTCACTTCATGTGCAGGAATGATTGCAGTATGTACCTATGGACCAGGGTAATAATAAAAAATGTAAAGCACTATAATACTCGCATGAATAGCACTATATCAAATAACCGTTAACATTATTTTCAAGATTAGCTTTCAATAAAAAGAATGTGCCTTCCCCCAGTCCCCCTGTGATTAATACATACCATGTGTGCCCTATCATGTTCTGTCCTATATACAACTGTTTCAATCATTTATTACCACGGGCAAATTCAGGGTATATATATATATATAACATTCTCAATGCCGTTGTCATATTCTAGTCTGACGATTTTCGGAATCTGGAGCAACTGCAATAAATTCACGCGCCTCCTTGATGACATCCTATCCGCTTTGCTCTGCGTTTTTCAAACCGGGATGCCGGGAGACGTCACAGGGGATGCGGCAGATATTATTAAATGAATTTGAAATAAAGATAACAGTGCGTATATAGTAACCCCTTCCCTTCAAGATTCTGAAATCCCCATAGACCGATTGGGCCACTAAAATTACTAAATTTTTACAAATTTGCTGGCCCGACATCAATTTTTACTGGCCCCAGGCCAGTGGGCCAGTGCGAGTGTTGAGCCTTACAGGAACCTGTCAGGTCCTGTACCAATTAAATGGGGATTGCAAAATCTAATAGGGAACAAGATAATCTTAAATAAAATTCTATGAAGAGACTTATAACACTGAAGACATCTTAATTTTTTTCTTTTCTTCAAAACTGGTTTAAAATTGGCATTATTAACTGTAAACTGGAGTGACTCGGTTTACTGTTTTGAGGAAGCATGCAAGAAATATTTGCAAAAAAAATGTAATCTACCAATTTGGATAATGGAATGTATAATAATTGTCAAGTATCAAAACAAAATAATGAGGAAGCCTCTAACAAAACGTATATATGATACCTGTACAAAGTACAAGCACCTTGGTCAGAGTTAGTTAACCAGTTCCCTTTGAGATCCTGAACTCACCATATACTTTATACATAGCCCACCAGGTTCCCATAGGCGAGGGTTAAAGCATTATTTTTTTGATTTACAAGGAACATCATTATGACTGAAAAAAGAGCACAAATAACATAATAAAATTCATAAATCCATTGCTGCCAAAGAAAGGTATGTAAATTCCACCCCTCTTCCCCTTTTATCACAACAATAAGTTCCTGTTTTCCTTTTAACAATTGTAAGTAGTGTGGAAGTTCTATACAAACAAACATGTGTTCTATATTGCTAAGCTATGTACAATATTATGTATAACAAACTTTTGTTGACAATTTTGTAGGTTTACAGCATTGCATTATCATGTATCAGGGAGCCCCCATGGATAAATAGGATTCCAATATACAATAAGAAAAAAGATCACATCTATGAGTGCGGAACAAACATACAAACAAATAGAATATACACAGATATACACTTTTACACACATATATAATTAAACCCATTCCCTTCGCGATTATGAAATCACCATAGACTTTGTACATAGCCTAGAAGGTTCCTGAGGCAAGGGGTTAAAATAATTAAACAAAACTTTGTGTCATTTCCCGTATAATTTATTTCTTGAATGTTTTGTTCACACAATTAATAATGATTAATGGTTGTTTGTTCCCTATGAGTATGAGTTCGCCAGAGAAATAATATATATTTCTAATAATAAACAAGTGTAATCAAACAACCCATGTTCACAAACAAATAGATAAGTAATTAACAGGAAAAGGGAAATAGATGTTGAGGCAACATCATGTGAACATATCACCATTGGAGTCAATATTCCCTCCATAGGTCATGTGACTTATTTCCAAGTAAACAAAAAGGTCAATGACAATAGAGAGAAAGTACATTTTGAGAGGGAAGAAATAGTGATGAAGAGAGAGGGGAGAAAAGGAAGGAGAGAGAGGGGGAGAGGGGGACGGAGAGGGGGAGAAGGGGAGAGGGGGAGAGGGGGAGAGGGGGAGAGGGGGAGAGGGGGAGAGGGGGAGAGGGGAGAGGGGGAGAGGGGGAGAGGGGAGAGGGGGAGAGGGGGAGAAGGAGAGTGGGATGAAGAAAAGGGGGAACAGAGAGAGATAGAATTAGGGGAGAAAAAATGAGTAAGCACAAGATATTGAAATAAGACAGAGGATGAAGAGGGGGGGGGGGGGGGGGGAAGAGCAGAAAGAGGAAGTGACAAAACAAACTGCATGCATGAATTTACATCAAATCTATTTCGAGTCAATTTAATCAATGAATTACGCGGAAAAAATGGGGGCATGCTAGGTCCCCCAGAATGAACGAAGGTTAGCCATGTTATACCAATGTGGGTATACTCCACAAACCAGGACCCTGTTGCACAAAAACTCCACAGAGATCAGAACAACCAAGAGATAACCAACAATCCTATTTATGATGGCTCCTTTTATTTGACGCAAACACCCTGAGATCTGTGTTGCATTGTTAAAGCCCTTGTCACATATCACCGGATAGCGTTAACGATCGCCCGATGGAGAGCCAAATTTTCAATCCGTACTTTGTCAGGCAGTGTATGTTGTTCTATATGGCAGAATGTTTTGTGCATGAAGCATTGGAGAAGATTTGCATCACTGGATAATATGATTTCGCAAATTTTCTATCCGTCCGGACTTATGTTTATGTTATCTGGTGATATGCGACAACACCTTAAAACTCCATCAAGGATGCTAACACTTACTCTTAACAAATTGTAGGATCTTTCTATAATTTCAGGGGCTAAATTGCACTAAACAGCAGGACATTGTGATCTCTCACAAGACTGAGCATTGGTTGTGCCCCACAGACCAATCAGCAGCAAATGTTTACTAGATTTGGTCTTCATCAGATGCATCACATTTTTGTCATGCAAGAGACCCCCGTGATAGTCAATGTTATTACCACCTACATGTAGTATCGAACACAAGTCTTGAGGTTCTGAGGAAACAACCCATTCATTACATCCATATTGAACTCTCATATAGTCACCTCCCAGCCTCCTAGGGGGCGTTTCACAAACTTTAAGTTGGACCTAACTTTTATGGAAAGCCGTTGATAGTTTCTTTGTAAAATTTTTGAAACAGTTCTTTTTATAACGCACACATTTTTATTTAAAAACACTAATATTTGTCATTATCAGAGAGCCTTGAAAGTATTGATATACATTTTTTTTAGAAATCTCAATTAAGTGCATTTTTTTTGCTTTTTAATATGTTTTATTCCAAGCCTACACATGGCCTACCATAAGTTTAAGTTCAACTTAGAATTTAAGTTCAACCAAGTAGTATCTTTGTGAAACACCCCCCCCCCCCCCCCAGGAGCAAATGTTTACATCAAGTATAGCAATTTTTTTAGAAATTAACAACTATCCTTCTGGCCCAGTTGGTCAAGGAAAGTCAAGTTTTCTCAAATGTTAGTGGCCTGAAATGTGAACCTGCTTGCCCGTAGCAGAGAAAAAGATAAACAGTTCTGTTTTATGAACATTTGTGGATGACTTTTGTTATCAGTTTGAGGTAATATTTTGTTTAGAGGTCTGTTTTATGTCTCACAGAAAAAACTTCATCTAGGTCTGAACATGAGTAAATTGTTACTATGTACTTAAAGGGATAGTTGAGTTTTGGTATAGACAAAATACACAAAATATATTTTTTTGTGAGATATTGAAAAACTGAATGTCAATTTTGAAAGAGCATACAATTTTAATGACAGAATAAACTTTATTTGATCAAAATCGGTTCAGAAATGGCTGAAATATCCATAAACATAACCATTTGTAATAAATGTGGGGCCCAACAATAATTTGATGATTTTGAACCAGCCGTTAATTTTTTTTTTTTAATGCTTCCTCTTTTAAAAAATTTACAAAAGAGGTCTTGAGCCTGAGGTTGTTGATTATCTCTCTATCTAATCACTATTTCAACAAAACATCACATGCACAATATATCATTTTAAATGGTTGAAACCAATGAGTTTTTAGAGAGCGCCCTCTTGAGTTTGAACAGCTCTTTATAAATGATAACAGGCCTTTTACTTAGTCGTTTGTAATTTTGTATTCCTTTCGAGCATGGTGGAGTTATAACTATTAGTTTGTACCGTAATGATGCAGGTTTTGGTTACTAAAATTCAGTTTGACCAAAACTGTTCTCTCTTTACCAAAACTCGGTCACAAGAGTTACATGCAAGAGGGTTCACTTTATGACTAGAAGACTACTGTGTACACATTCAGGTGTTGCTTGTTAGTATCGGTATCCATGGTGACGTAGATAAACAATTGTTTTACAACTAGAGTAGCAAGATGTAGAAAGGGGAAGGGACAGACAATCCTGAAAAAGACTTCCTAAGTTATTCTTTATTGGGTAGTCCTACAAATATATTGTACACACTCTCAGGTGTACTCATTATCAGGTGTACACACTATCCAGGGTACAAATTATCAGGTGTACATATTATACACCGTGTCCCAGAAAAAACGAAACCGGGTTTCATGGCAGAAATTTTATGTTATAATGAATAATTTCCTTGATGATATATATATGTCTGAAAAGCTATGTGTCTCTTCTTTTATTTGATATACAACTTATGGCACATAATTCACGCATGACTGAATTAGAACGATAGAAAGTGGTGTTACCAAAAATCAATTTGCGCGCAGAAATTGCAAGTTTGGGTGATGTTTTGGGGAGAGTTTTAAGAGTAGTAAACGTACTTATTTTGAAAAAGGACAGACACCGCATGAAAATTCATAATTTTATCTTTTATATGACACCTCATGATTAAAAAATAAATTATATATGCCAGAGAACGAATACAATGAAAACATGCTTGATTCCAGCCCAAATGAGTAACTTTCCTGATATAGCCAGTTTCCTGATCCCCATGTTTGTGTAAATTCACTCATGCATCAAAGTCCATTGTCAGCTGCTAGTCAGGAAAGCTGAGCGACTTCTTACTCAACTTTCACTCATTCGGGCAGAAATCAGGCATGTTTTCATTGTACTCGTTCTCTGGCATAAATCATTTATTTTGTTAGCATGAGGCGTCATGTAAAAGATAAAAATATGAACTTTTATGTGGTGTTTCTCCTTTTTTTAAATAAGTACGTTTACAACTCTTAAAACTCACCCAAACTTAAAATGTATGCGTGCAAATGGAATGTTGGTAACACCACTTTCCATTGTTCTAATTCAGTCATGCTTGAATTATGTGCCATAAGTTGTTCATCAAATGAAAGAAGAGACACAGAGCTTTTCAGACATATATATATCATCAAGGAAATTATTCATTATGACAGAAAATTTCTGCCACGAAACCCGGTTTCGTTTTATCTGGGACACGGTGTATGGTGTACACACTATCTAGTGTACACACTATCAAGTGTACTCAGTGGGCCGTATGCATAAAAACAAGCAATTGCTTATAAGCAAATGCTTTAAGCACAAGCAAGAGCTTGTCAAGCAAAAGATCAAGTTCAAGCAATTGCTTAAATTCGTATGCACAAGCCTTTGCTTGTGCTCAAACCTTTTGCTTGCACTGCCAAGCAATTGCTTACGTGTTGGACAAAGGATCGTTACGTTTGTGCGAACATCGCACTGCAGGGCAACAACGCTTCGTGCCCGACCTGGCAGCAGTATTTTTTATTACGCAAATATGGGGGAAACAGCGCGGAGCATCAGGGGGGTTTCTGTGCAGATCGATGGACCAAAATTGCCGTAAAAAGTCTAAAATAACAGGAATTTGATCACAACATAACCTCTGGAATATGGAGCTTGAAATCATCCTGAAACGGTACGAAAAATTGATCCTTAAACGCGAAAGCCCTGAGTAAGCAAGAGCTCAAGCTGGTCTGGATGTGCTTGAAAAAACGCAAGCAATTGCTTATCAAGACAAGTAAAAGGTTCGTTTTATGCATACGGTTTTAAGCAATTGCTTGTTTGGTAAGCATTTGCTTACGAGCAGTAAGCAATTGCTTGTGCTTGTAAGCAAATGCTTTTGCTTGCAAGCAATTGCTTGTTTTTATGCATACCGATTCAAGCAAAAGGCTAGCACAAGCAATTGCTTGTTTTTATGCATACGGCCCATTATCAGGTGTACATACTATCTGGTGTACACATTATTAGGTGTACACATTATCTGGTGTACACACTATCAAGTGTACACATCAACCAGTGTACATACTATCCGGTGTACACACTATCTGGTGTACACACTATCAGGTGCTAACATTTTCAAGTGTACTCATTATCTGGTGTACACATTATCTGGTGGACACATTATCAAGTGTACACATTATCCGGTGGTGTACACACTATCCAGTGTACACATCATCCAGTGTTCACATTATCAGGTGCTAACATTTTCAAGTGTACTCATTATCTTGTGTTACACATAATCCAGCATATACATTACCAGGTGTACACATTATGGTACACATAAACCCAGACTAGCTAGCGAGGCCACCAACTGACTTGCCACGCCCATTTCATGGATTTGCCCCCAAATGAACTTTATTTGACTCCTTTCCCCCTCTTTATACCCTAGTTTCTTCCCCCTCACTTTTTCTTTTTTCTTCTCACTATCCACTTCTATCTTTTTTTTAAAATGTCCTTTTCATTCTTTCTATTTCCTCCCTCTCTTCATTACATACTTTATTTATTTAATTCTTTCTTTATATCCCCCCCCCCCCCTCCCTCTCCTCGGAATATCTATTTCTATGTCTTCTTTCTATTATTATCTTAAATTTTAATTTCTTTCTGTCTTTTCTCCTCTTCTCTCTCACCCTTCCTCTCTTTCTATATCCTCTCATGTATATCTCAGTTACTTTTCCTCCCCTCTACATGTAATTTTCTTTATCTCTCTCCCTATATATCTCTCTCCCTATATTTGTTATCTCATGTTAATGCTCTCTCTATCTCTTCCCCCTTCTCACTTCAAAGTTCAAAAGACAAATTCCATGTTTGTGTTGTTGTGGAGAAGGGGGGGGTATGGGAAGAGGTAACAAAACATTACCCCATTAAAAAAAAGGGCACTCAACATTCCATCCACATTCATTCTTTTCAAACCCACTCTGTTGTACTGTGACAGTTTGAATGGCTCTCCAAAAAAAAGAAGTTATTTTTGCATGGGGCCATACATGTATGATTGATATTATAAATAAATCCCTTTAAAATTCCAAAGCAATTAGCCAACAATGTACCTGGTACCAATGTTCTCTATCATTATATCCCTCGCAACCCAATCATTTTCATTTCAATACTGAATGTGCAAATTGTAAAGATTTATAATAAACCCTTGAAGACTATTCGATTTTTGTATATAGTGCATTCTCAGTAAACCACAGCTCAAGTATTCATGAGTCCAGTACTGAACAGCTTTCGTGAATCTTTTATAAACTCTGCGAAAATTGAACATTTATCAGTGCAAGGGTTAAGTTTTTAAACAAATATACATGAGCTAATGATCCAGGAAGTGGCAAAGAAAATGCTTCTTTGGGAAAATTTTGAAAAAGTACAGACTATCACCCTTAATGATTTTATGACACTGTTAGGTAGATGTTGTCAAAGCACAAGAACACACTATACGTATATCTCTCAAATCTTAACAACACTCTAAGTTCTTATCCTAACAATACAGATTGATGAGACTGCAATTAAGAAAGCCATTTAGGGTGGCAAAAATCTTTTTTAGCTTCACCATGCTGCCTCAGGCCTCGTGTCATTTGGCTACCAATTACTATTCACGTGATCAAATAATGGTATTTTGGGATGTGAAACTTTTCAATCTATGTAAAAATAGTCTTTTATTATTTTCTTTTTGGATCATGGTGGCAAAAAAGCGATCCTAGAAATGAATGAATTGCTTCGCTTTTATATGAACGTTTTCCCCATGGATACTCACAGGTCACCAGGCCCCATGTTCATAAAACCCTGCTGCCTTAGTTCCTCGCTAAGCAAATTTCAAATGACACAGTTTAGTGAGCCACAAAAAGTTGTCCTATAGTCCCCAACTAGGGTTAGCTGGGTAAGCCTTAGGTACCCACTATTAAGTTAACCCTAGTTAGCAACTAAAATATCCTGTGTTCAATTCTTAGCCACCTCATCCAAAATAGACTAAGCAAGTAACTAAACTAGCAGGCTTTTATGAATATGGGCCGTGCTGATTTAACCTTGTGAATAAGGGATGGCCAAATTGAAAGATTTCCATGCTTGGAGATCATGTGCTATATACTAGTATTCCGTTAATTTAAACCATTCCTGTCATTTAATTTTTTGGCACTGAATTTTGTTTGATTAATAATCCCTTTAATGCAAATATCCAATTTCATGCTTGACGGCTTACTCACATGACTTGACAAGAATGTCCGCAAACAAGGATTATTACGATCATACAAATATTCACGGACAAATTTGTCAACAAATTAATTTAAACATGGGCGTAATCTCTTCCTTAGGGGGGGCTGAGGTTGTTAATTCGCATAAATAATAGCCTCCCTTTCTTTTGACAAAAAATTAGCTGATTTTTGCTGACAAAATGGGTTAATTTTACTCCCTAAATGAGATGGTTCAGCCTGAATGGTAGGTGATTTTCGCAGGATTATTGGTGTTTTTCAAACTCCTATGTGTGCAAATATATGATGTCAGAATCTGACCTGCTTTGCTAAAAATGCAGTCATGCAACGTAGAATAAATATCTTTGGGTATTATTATTATAGTGGGCTCTGCCCTGGTAATCAAGTTTAAACAAGTTCAAAGCTATAGAGTAGAGAGTTACTGAGAAATTAAATAATGAAGACAGAAATGGCTTCAAAAAAGAAAATTTTACTGTGCATATTATTGATGAAATAAAGAAAATACTGATGCATGAATAGTTTTTGGCAACATATTCATAAAACAAAACATATTTCATACTAACTAGAATACCTGAAACAATGCATGTATACACAGATATGCATTCATGGGACAGTGTTAACATTTCTATGCTAGTCTAATGACAAACATTCCAAGCAAATTTCAAATAAGTTATACAAATGTGCAGGTAATTAGAGATTAATTCTACCCATAAGTGAATTATACACATTTTGAAAACAAAATAAAAAATAATTCCACATAGAATTAAAACAAAAGCTCTAAAGCAATATTTCTCTTTAACTTTTTGATGTCAATGATCTCTGTAAATGCACTTTATCCTAGCCCAATTTCTTTTCCAGAACCAGTCATGATTGGTTTTATCAATAAGAAACACAAGGAGGAACTAATGTCCGAACAGGCAATATAACTCATAACATTCATGATCAAAACATCTTAATAAGTAAATTTAGACTTTAGATTCCAAAATGATTCTGTACAAAATTTGAATAATAAAGATGTGACTTTTGACTTAGCAGAAGGATTAAATAGTTTTTTTTAAATATCCCAACATCAGAATGATATTTGCACACAATTTGATGCAATAATCTTCATAGAAATCAATAATTTGATTAGAATAAGCTCAAAATTATCAAATAGACAATTACTATCACATTGCATAGCATAATATGCCATTACTAAATCTAATGTAGGTGAATGCTATGTGATAGCTGAAAGCTTGACCACTCAAAAAGAGCACTCTTCCAGTACCTCTAATAAAGATAAATTAAAAATTGTGAATTAAAATAACTTACATGGTCCGAAACAGTTGCAGCAAGCTAGACTTTAAATAGCCAAAACACAAATGCACAACAATGCAAAAACAGCCCAAGAAAAGGCAAGGGGTCATCAACATCAAGAGGCAATTCAAATGGGCAATTTGTATGCTCTAGTTAAGCAGATGACCAACTTTATGGCTAAGATAAATTCTTTTATCAGTTCTATTAGCTCGGGTCAATGTAGAAACTGCCCTTTAGACCTACTTATGACCATCTATGAGTCTATATTGACCAAGTTTACTGTGTTGATTTTCGTTTGGGCGGCCCAAAACAGTAGTCCTGAATGTATAAGTGATGTCTGCATTAAAGGGGAGGATTTGTGACAGTCCAGAGGGCGCTCCAGAAAAAATATTATCATGGAAGAAGGAAGGATGGAGTATGAAAACGATTGATTTTACTGTGTTCCTTTATTGTTTGGTGAACATAACCAGTGGTCATGGATGTACTTGTAAAATGTGCATTAAAGTGAAGTTTTTGTCACAGCCAAGAGGGCGCTTCAGTGATGAAATATGTTATTCCTGGAAGAAGGGAGGGTGTGAAAACTGATGAATATTAATGATTTTGAAGATTTCAGGACTTGTCCAAAACAAACTCAGGATGTTATATACCAAAATCAAATTATATCGAGTGGGTTAAAAAAAATATATGTCTCTTTAATTCACAAAGGTAATGTTGTTTGCACTCTGTTGATACTAATTCTTTGCTGATATCTTACAGGCTCTTGGGTAAACGATATACATCAGTTTTTATTAGACCATGCAACCTTTATCATTTTGTAATCTTGCATAGATAGTAACCCCATCCCATGCATAGAGTCATACCTGTCTATAGTGACTACCAAAGGGAAATAAGAAAAGTGGCCACTGTAGACAGGTGACCTTTAAAAGACATGTTTAATAACATTGTTTTTCTCTGCATGGTATCACTTTTGGTGTCCTCTGTAAGCAGGTTGGCTGCTATAGACAGGTTGCTTCCAAAGAAAGGTTTGACTGTAGTATTATAGAAATAAATAGTTATATTTATATAGAGTAATATGCATTAAGGCACTATCACACAAACATACTGTTATCAATACTTGATTTCCATATTTTGATGGGCATCATAATATACATAATTCATCAAACTGATAATGCAACTCGTTGTGGGGTGGAATGCAGCAAAGTAAGAGAAAGCCATTTCTTCCGCTTATTGACCAGATAAAAGCATTAACACATCAATTCATATCATTTTTGTTAACTACGCCATTGATACGAATCTTTGTTTTGGAGACTAAAATTTAAATGTATTGAAGCAAGGGAAAATACTCTCATTTTTTCTTGTCCAGATTCAAGAATTAACATGTATAATGTTTTTTAACCATGCCACCGATATTGATCTTTGTTTTGGAGGACCAAGCTTTTTTAAGAGTCAACGTACAATAGATCATCATCGGTGAGTTGAAATTCACAGCTTAAAGGGGACCACCAGGCAAAGAACAACACATAATTATATGTTTTGGTACCGTTTTGTGATATCAAATAGATACCCAACATTTTGCAAAGGGTTGTGTAATTCATAAACAAAGCAAGTAATATCCACCACTTACGGAACCACTACTATTTCCTGGTTCCGTACGGGCCAAACATTTGCGAGTGCGCCAATGCTATTCACGCGTACGTTTGGAGACAATAGAATCCCGGGCGATCCGTTCGCTCTGGACAAAGTAGTCTCGTACATGCAGACCCATGAACGCATGCTTTAGAATGGTAATGAGTTTTCCAATTTTTTTTTCTTTTTCTGGAAACATATTTTTGTGAAATTGTTGATGGAATGGAATACTAAAGATGTAACCATTCATTTATAAGAATATTATTTTTGGGTGGTGGTACCCTTTAATGTTTTATTCAATAATAAAACAATTTCCATATCATTTTATACATCTTGTTAATGCTTTTAAAACATAGAGCAGGCATATGAACTGCACTTTTGGTTGTTATTTTGATGTTTAACAACTTATCACAAAATCAGTGTTTACACTAGAAAACATATCTACATGAATTATCTTTTTGTTCAAATTATAATTATGTTAATTTGTATCAAGTAATCTGTATCCTGTTTGTGGAAAATCACAAACAAATTAATTAAATCACCTTCGGAAAGAAATTAGTTTAAACAAAATAATTTTCCATTAGAGCGAATTTCTGCAGAAAATTTTTTTTTTCGCAGCAAATTATTGAAAAAATCGCTCTTAGAAGCGATTTAAAAAAATCGCTTGCGAATAATGAATATGTAATATGAATAATATATATGAATATTATATGAATAACACTGATTTGGTCCGTGCGAATGTTCGCGGCGGAAATTCGTGGCGGAAATTCGCTCTAATGGAAATGCAGCTTAAGGAGGGATTTCTCCATAAGCTTAACTTACAAAATCAGATATTTTTTTCTCCAGTAGTCTCCTCATTAATAATGCATTTTAAACAGTCCAAAGCATTTGTTAAGTTCAGATTTAACACATTTCGAGAAAAATTATTCAAAGCTAAAAATACATAAGCCATAGCTTCAATAAAAAATAAAGGGAAATTTTATTAATAAAAGTTATGATAATCATACCTAAAAGAGTCTTACTTGCGTGCTTAATGCTCAATAAAGGCACATTAACAAATCAATACGTACTATTTGTAATAATACTTAACCCTGTCGCAAGAAGCCATTGCATTTGTACACATAACAGTGCTAGAAAGAATGATAGGATTAATTCTATACTATAGCAGGTGGTTTACACAAGTATTGCTCTATTCCTGCATCAGCACTCGATTACAAAGCGAGGTTTCCTAAAAGTTCAATTATTATTGATATATCATTATTCTATTCATTAAATACTAGTAGATCTTCCTTTTAACCTGTCCAGAAACATGTGTCCATTTAAAAAACTCCCATGAACGGATGCACGCACGTAGACCCACACACAAACTTTTTGTATGCATCCATGTACATGCATGCATTCATGCACATGCACGCACGCACACATACACGCACACACAAACATTTACAAGCACACACCCTTTTTATTTGATATTCAAGAATTGTTATACTACACACATACATACACATGCACAAAAATGCACGCACGCACATACGTGCAGGCATGCACAAACACTCACACACCCACATACATCAATACATGCAAACACACAAACTTATATGTACTCTACTCACCTGTTTAAGCGAACGGGTTGAATTTTCACGAGTCGTAATAACAGATGAAACGGAGCCATGTAGGATAAAAGAAAGGAAGAAAATAAAGAAACATTAGTTTTGGGTAAAAAACATTCCTTTTCAATGTATTTGTTTTAAAGGTATCTAGTAACTTTGTTGACATGTGCAAAAAGTGATGAATGGTTGGTGTAATGTATAGTGTTGTTATCTCATATGTCCACAGGGTATTGTGTGAAAATTTCAAGTCAAATGGACCTTGCATGGCCAAGTAATGAGCGAAAATACAAAATAATATTGGGTGATATTCACTAACTCACTGCATTCACTTTGTACAGGGATGAAAAACTCGCCCGGAGTTTTTCTTATCTGAATACTTCAATCATACATATCTTTGTAACGAAAGGGAAATTTGAAAAACCGAACCCTGTCCCATGATTTTATTGTTAATACGAATACAACAAGGTATAAGGGAACCGCTAGAATTAAAAATTTATTTTGAGGATTTGGACAATGTTACTAAGTCCCTTTAATGACTACTTGGCGTATCCGCTGGTACAGTTTGTTAATACAATATTTGATGACATATTGCATTTAATGGAGCAATTATTCATAAACATAAATGCTGGGTACAATAATAATAAAAGTATTTGACATTCCTTTTCAAATTTATATACACAAGGTCAGCTAACACACACACACACACACGCATACACACATACATACAAAGACACACAAACAAACATATGTTTCTTCATTTTGTAGCAATAAATTCCTCTAAATTATGTTTAATCTACAGTAGCATTGTCAAGATATTCATAAAATACAGCTCCTAGATGAATTTATTAGGTTCTACATTTTATTCTGCCGCTCTATTCACACTTTAAGGGCAATCTTGCATGAATGGTTGTGGATTATCCAGCGACCTTCAGCATCATTAAGATATTCATGAAATTGAAGGCAGTGCTAAGATTGATTTTTAATATTTGGTTCTACATATCGTGGTTGGGGAAAGAACGTTTGGATTTGCTATCCTGCACGTCTGAACGCAATCGCACGAATGTGGTGATATAACTGCGTCTGAAGGTTTTGGAATTATCCAGCAAACTTCAGTATGTCAAGATATTCATGCGATTGATCACAGCTCTGAGATCAATTAATAAGTTTCTACATAACATACTACCACCCTTTTCACACTTTAGGAAGAGAACGATTGGTTTTGCTTTCCTGCACGTCTGAACGCAATCGCACGAATGCGGCTGGCGCTATACTTGCGTCTGAATGTTTGTGGATTATCTGGCGACCTTCAACATGTCAAGATACTCATGTGATTGACCGCAACTCTAAAATAGATTAATAAAGTTCTACATAATATACTGCCACCCTTTTCACACTATCGGAAATGAATGTTTTCTGTTTTCCAATCCAGCATGTGTGAACACAGTCGCACAAATGTGATGCTATAATTGCGTCTGAATATTTTGGGATTATCCAGCAACAATCAGCGAGTCAAAAAAATAGTCATGCTACTGATCACAGCTCTAAGATCGATTAGTATGATTCTACATAATATACTGCCACCCTATTCTAGTTGTAGAAAGAGAACGTTTGGTTTTGCTATCCTGCACGTCTGAATGCAATCACACGAATGTGGCGCTATAATTGTGTCTGAATGTATTGGGATTATCCGGCGACCTTTAGCATGTCAAGATGATCATGCGATCGCAGCACTAAGATGGATTAGGTTGCGACTTCCTGAATAATGAATGGCGTAAGGTTTAATTTCAATGCAAATGAGGGAGTGATATATACATGTAATTTTGTAGGAGGAACTAAACTACTGTCAAAAGTGGAGCTAATAACTAATTAAAGGGGGGATTAAAGGTGCTAGAAAAGTCTTAAAGGGATCTAGTAACAATGTCAAAATCCTCAAAACTAACTTGGAACTCTATCAGTTCTCTCACATACCTCATTGTATTTGTATAACCAATAGGTCATCCAATAGATCATCCTTACTCGCTCTATGGGGGTAGGGGGGGGGGGGGGGGGGGGGACTTGCCCCCTCCCCTTTTCAAATTGGCTATGCCCTAGTCAGCCATGGAGGAGGATAATGAGAATTATACAATAATAATAAAAGCAATAATAATGACAATCAACAGGGGGAATTACAGAGGCTTTTTATTCCCTCCTCTGGATTTAACCTTTTCCCTTCAAGATTCCCAAATGCACATAGATGTTGTACATAGCCGACCAGGTTCTTGTAACCAACGGGTTAACTAGTTATTAACAGTAAATACATTTAGAACTTGGTGAAACAAATAGCCATATTTTTCTTTTTATGCAATATGGGGTCAAATAATTTTTTATTATAATTGTACCCAGCATATATGTTTAGAAATAATTGCTCTATTAAATGCAATATGGCATGAAATAATTGTATAAAACCCTTGCCTACTGGAACCGGGTGGGCTATGTACAAAGTCTATGCAGATTTTAGAATCTCAAAGGGAACGTGTTAACAAACTGTACCAGCGTATAAGCAAAGTAGTCAGTAAAACATATTCTATTGTTTTCTTTTATTCAATAGGATTTCAAATAATTTGATGTTAACTCTTATCTACTCATACAGTAGGACTCAAAATGACTTTCTCTTTTACATATAATAATATGGTAGCAAATTATTTTTGTTTAATTTCTTTGTATACATTTTTGAAATATCCCATCCCTTAACTCTTAACTCCTTAACTTAACTCTAAGTTGGACCTAAATATTATGGAAAGCCATTTGTAGTCTTAGATAAAAACATATTAAAAAGCAAGAATGCAAGTATTTTAATAGATTGTCATAAATTTTACATCAAGAACATGGAATCACCTTGATAATAGAAAATATTAGGATATTTTTAATCAACATTTTATGCCTTTTAAAAGAACTTTTACAACAAATTTTCAAAGAAATTAATAGCTTTCCATAATTTCTAAGTCCAACTAAGAGTTAAGTTCAACTTAGAATCTTTGTGAAACACCCTCTGGAGTTTATGGAAAATGTGTAGCATACCAAAATATTTCTTTAGTCATCAACTGGTTAAAATGTTTACACTTATCACTCTACAATTTAATATCACCATTAACAGCATAATACCATTTCTAGCATAGTTATCCCACTGCCTATGGGAACCGGCTGGGTCCTGTATTAACTCTATGGGGATTGCAAAATCTAGTAGGGAACAGGTTATAGAAGACATGTATTATCGGGTCATGAATTAGTAGCTGGACTTTTCTCAAAATACACATAGTTCAGAAGTCAAGCTCGCAAAAACGAAGGCTAAAAGTCAGAATTCGACATTCCTACATGCAAGTCGAAAGTCAAACGTGATGATAGTGAAGTGATCACAACAATGCGTCCCATTCATGCTGCATGTTTTAGCACTTTTTACATGTCTACAACCGTGTTATGATATTTGTTATGATATTACACTTTATACTGTTAACAGGCATGTTCTTATTGTATGGCTGTATGGCTGTATTTAAAGGGATGAAAAAGGATTGATGAAAAAAAATGAAAAAGATAAAAGGGAATATTCACTGTGCTTCGATCACATCAAACCAATCAGAATTCATTATTTATCGCTCAAACATTAAAATACATGCAATATACATGTACAGTGTATTATCTTAGAAAAATGTCCTGAATTCAATGAAAACTGTTAACAAAAACAGTTTTTAAATTTATTGATGAAATAAATATAATTAGGTTAATGTTTGATGGATACTTGATTTAATTTCTCGTGAGCACGCTTTATGCCTATAAAGGCAAAACATAACCATGAATATTTCATCATGAAAAATATGGACAATTCGGTACCAGTATGTATACAACCATCGTACCATGTGTACATGCATTATTCATTGAATGTTCAAACCCAATTTATTGTTTACATTGAGCTTGGCATGAAGCATGGTGGTAAATCCGGATATTATGCATGTGACATTTATCAAATTTTCATATAGAGTAATTTTGTATTCAATCTTCTCTTTCTCTCTCTCCCCCTCCCTCTCTCTCTCTCTCTGTTACTCTCTTTAATCTTTTCTATTCATATACAAATTCACTACAACCCTGATTTTAAACCCTTTCAGGACTGGTTCCGAAAATACTTGGTTCGGGCCGGGTCTATGGAGAATACATTTTATATGCCAAAATCAATCAGTTCTGAACGGGTTAATCTATTCTACCCCAAATAATGCAATTCCCACAGCTCTAGTATATATGCAGTACATCAAGTCTCATGTTGATGATTGGTTAAAAAGGAAAACACCTCTATTAAAACAAAATACATCACCTGCTTCCAAAAAACAACAACAAATTTGACACATGACCACTCTTATTCCCTTCTTTTATGACTCCTACTCTCCTATTCTTATTACCTGTCCATATACCTTCTCTCTTCTTTAACTTCCTACTCCGTACATTGTATTCAATCTGCCATACCTACAAAATGCCATTTATCATATATTTATAATGAAATATCAACCACTCTCCTTATTTTTTAAATGATTCACGTAAATATTATGGTTACTTTATATAATCTGCCCATATGTTTTTCGGTTATTTTACATGTCTTTTGTTGTTGTAAAGTTAATTTTAGTGTAAACAAAACCTATTTCAGTTCACCAACTGCTTTGTTTTGTATTTTACATGTATGTGTTTTTATGTATCAATAAACTGAACTATATATTATCACCAAATACCCAAAAATGTAATCTCATACATCCTTTATTAACCCGTTCAAGACAATTTGATTGTGGTATAACATGCATACTCCATGGACTCCAGCCAGAGTATTCTAAGGACCAGTCCTGAATGGGTCAAATAACTAATCAATAAAATCCAATTAAGCAGCTGAATTTAGGTGGGGGAAAAATCACAGAAAATTAAAGAACACACATACAAAATGAAAAACCCTTTCAGGACTAAATCATGAACATAATTGGAATGGTGTTTATGGAGATTGCGTTACAGCTAAAGCAACCTTGTCTTCAATCGGTTAAGATTGAAATCAAGCGAATATGGTGGCGAGGGGTAAACGACATCTGGGTTGAGCGAGTGTCGGAAAAGTGTGAGAATCTGGTCCGCAAACGGGTTCCAATATTCCTCATCAATGATTTTCACAGCTTCCATTTTTGTTGTGGTTAGTTTCCACTGCTGAATCTTCCGCCCGATTGGCCCCCTCTCCCAGATTTAGCCACCAATCCCAGCTGGTCTATAGTCATAAAAATCAGTCCGAATAGGTGGTTAATTTTATATTAACCCCTGGCCTAGACAAATCTGGTGTACCACATATGTACACAGTCAAACCTGTGTGTAGTGACCACCTAAGAGAAGCAAGAAAAGTGGTCTCTGTAGACAGGTGACCTCTATAACCCTTTGCATAGACAAAAGTTGTATACCAAATAAACAAACATACCACCTAAGAGAAGAAAAAAAAGAATAGCGGTAACTGCATGTAGACAGGTGACATCTATTAGACAGGTTCCTTAACATTGTTTTTTTCTCTTTAGCCTAGGGAATAACTTTGGTAGACACAATAAGAAGGTTGGCTGCTATAAAGACAGACTTTACTGTATTTCCATGATTAAATATCAAACCATTTAAAAAAAAAGGGAATGATGGCATATTAAAGTGGCCGGGCAAACCAAACGCATGTTATCTTCTGTTCATCTGTATTAGTGTACACATCAACTACCGTATTTGTCGGTGTATTACCCGCACCTTTTTTCAAAAAAAAAAAAAAAAAAAAAGAGGGTGCGGTTAATACACGACCATATTAAATGCACTTTTTTTTTTTTTTTTTTTTTTTTTTTTTTAGGGGGTGCGGTTAATACACCGGAGCGGTTAATACACCGACAAATACGGTATTTGTAAACCATTTTACCCAAACATATTTTGTTTATTTTAAAACATTTTAGTAATTATTTGTCTCTATATTTCTAAGCCCCCACCTCTGAAAACCTCTCCAGAGTAGAATTCTATTGTTGACTGGTTGTGACATCATCAGTCATTCACTACTCAGTTACAAAGAAGTGACCTTCACCCAAGCTGAGTGCCTAATCACAAAAGTATCACACGGTTGAATACAATACCAACTCACACACTTTCAATTTCAATAGCAGTTGCTATGTCAGAAGAAAAGCACTGTCTAAAACCCCTTTTTAATTGAGGAAAATAGTCGCGGTAACGTCCGGACGTTGTCAGGAAGACATTCTACCGCGTTTGTATTAAAAAGGTCCAATCGAGGTAACGTCCTGACAACAGCGCGGTAGGATTCAACCTAGTCGGGCTAGGGTAATAGCGAGGTAACGTCAGGACGTTGTCAGGATGTTAAGCTGATAAACATTGTATTAAAAAGCGCGCAGAACGTTACCCGGGTAGATGACGTCATGGCCGTAAAAAATGTAAACATTGCAGCGATCGCGTTTTGGATCGGGAACATGTGGTACTCTTGTAAACAAGGTTGCCAATTTAAACTGCTGTAAGTTCACACACAAACATTATTCCACATACTCCTAATTTTAGACTTAAATTTGCCCAAATAATACAAGTTATAATACTATGAATATAAAAATTGGAACAAGTTTGCATGCTGTGAATTGCACGGAACAGTAGCATTATGGCTACCCACCGCAAATCCATGATTACTGTTGAAGTTTGAAGTCGGATTGAAGAATAATAGATTCGTACCGTACGTGTAAGGAATATAAACCGGTATAGTATTATTACATGCGCTATAATTATGCAGCGAAAAAAAAACTAGCGTGACTAAAGTAGACTACTAGACTGACAATTGCGCTCCCGATTGCCTGTTGTATTTATACCCGATATGAATTGACCGTCAAAATTTCCCGCGCTAACGTATACCAGCGCGCGCCGATTAGCACATGTCACGCCAGCTGGTCGCATGATGAGAGAGGTGCGGTTGCTATAGTAACCTACCCGAGTGACTCGGGAGAAACACTTTTGATTAAAAATGCTGCACAACCTCTCACTGCGTGTTTTACGACATGACCTCCTACTGTTTTTATGGAAATCTCACTCGGGTAAAAGCGAGGTAGAAAACACGTTCTCCAATTAAAAAGGGGTTTAATGTTGCTTTCAAGCTGAGGGTTTTTTCATCGGATGCGTCCGGACGCATCCGATGAAACGGCCAGCATGAATGCTACAGAGGTGAAAAAGCCGATAGAATAGGCGATGAAAAGGAGAGAAATAGGCGATTAAATTCTCCTACTTTAGAGTAGGAGAAATTCTCTTTCTATCGGTGTCACTCCGATGAAATGGTCAGCTTGAAATGGTTCGGGTGAAAAATACTGATGAAAATGGTCAAAGGTCGTTCTTGTTCCGGCTAAAGCAGTGTAACGCGCGCTTTTTTCGGTACACGGCATGCGATAATATTATGCTGCGCCATAGCTAGCTCGTGTAAAGTGAACCTCGAGTATCGTGCACGTGTTTTTTGTTGACGTTTTGTTTAAGTATAAATTGATTAGTTTTATTTATTTATTTATTATTTATTAACGTTTTAGTTCAACAGGGTTGCCCTTTCAGTTAAACAACTGATCTACCAAGGGGCCCCGTTTTACTTGTATGTTGCATGAACATCGTTATAATAATATATTTATTATAAAGCATGTATTTATAAAACCAAATGATGAACAGAACAATATTTAAAACGGATCACTTACAAATTTATTTAAACTTGAAAGTATAGGCTAGTGGCTTTTTTTATCAACAATTCTTCACTTCCGGCCGGTGAATGCAAAAGGCGATTAAATTCCCCTGCATTATGAACGCGACAGAGGGGAAGTTGCGAGTTCCCCGTTGTTTACATAAGAAATTCCATCGGTCTTTTTCATCGGTATTTTCATCGGTAATGTAAGCTTGAAAATGGTATAACTCTAAGCTATTGTATGGAGGCATTTAGGGACATGCTTTTGTGTGCATGTTCTTTTTGTATTTTCATCTTTTTTTAATCTCCTGGTAGCTGACCAGTGATTGGCAGATGATATCACAACCAGTCAATAATAGAATTCACTCTGGAGGGTTTTTTAGGAGGTGGGGCTTAGCAACATGAAGAAAAATAAATGATAAAATGTTTAAAAATATACAAAACATATTTAGGTAAAACAGTTTGCAAATATCGAATGTGTACAGTAATACAGATATACAGAAGTCAACATGCATTTGGTTTGCAAGGCCCCTTTAAAACTCTCTTCAATGAATATCAAATAAGCCCTCTCAGTTTGTAAAGAAACTGACACGATCGGAGGGTAAATAAGGAATGCTCTTAAAAAACATTTCTTTCGAGAGTTTTTATTTATTTATTCATTTTATATATTTATTCTCCACTCACGGGATGGATTGCCCTTGTCAGCTATAAGCTATTTTTCAAAGGGGTCCAGGCCAAAATAAAAGCATACAATCATATTAATAATACATGGCAAATGACAAGGGAATACACAACAAGTATAATTTATACAACGCAAAAGAGACTAAATACTATCTACGACAATATCAATTGGGGAAACGTCTAAACAAAAATAAAAAGGGTCTTTCGTCACATAATTGTAACGGTTAGAAGAAGGGCGATGCAGAACGTGAATGGTTCATATCTATGCTGTTTCTAGTTTACTAGGTCGGATTGGATGTCTCTGCCTCATTCAGCCCATGGCAAACGGGGCCTAATGATTGAAAATAATATATGTAACTCAAGCGCCAATATGTGAAGAAAAAAACACAATTATTCAAAGACGATACAGAAAACTAACCATCCAGTTATCAATGCCCCGTTACTTATCTATTAACCTGTTCAGGACTGGGCCCCAAAACACTTCGGTCGAGGTCTGCAGAAAAACAAATGTATTCTGTACGTTTAAATATTGAAAGAATAAATGGTATATTTTATCAGATAATTGTAACAGGAACAGCGAAAACAGAGATTGTTCTTATCACCCCCATCTCTAGTTCACAAGAGTGAATTGAGGTTGTCTCCGCGTTCAGCCGTAGGCACAGGAGGCCTAATCACTGAAAAACTAGATGTAATTCAAGAACTGCTTTGTAAAAACACCATGACCTAACTACTAGTATCCATTTATTAACCCCCAGTCCTTTCTTTAATGTTTAAAATAAATATGAAGGTTGTTGCATTGGGCATCTTGCCTCATTTAGCAGTGAATACAGTGGAATACTAGATGTATTCAAGTGTTAATATGTAAAACAAAGTGTTGATCAAAGAAAAAACAACAGCAAACTAACTACCCAGCTATAAAATGTCCAGTTCTTTCTGTAATGTTTAAAAGAAAATATGTTATTAGAATATTTGAAGTATTTCATCTGATAATTGCAACAAGACAGAGATATTTCATATCTACTCTATAATATTTCTGGTGCAAAAGAGTGGATTGAGTATCTCTCTCCATTCAGCCTTAGGCACAGGAGGCCTAATCACTGAAAAACTAGATGTAATTCAAGAACTACTACATATAAAAGAAAAGTGAACCAACTATCCAGTTTTAAACATCCAGTTCTGGTTAATGTTTAAATAATGTAGGTTGAATTGGGCGTCTTGCCTCATTTAGCCATCGGCACAAGAGGCCTAATGGCTAAAAAAATAGATGTAATTCAAGTTCTCATATATAAAACAAAGTGTTGTTCACGAAGGAAATACCAAGTACAGTAAACTAACAGTTAATCCCAATTAAAAATGACCAATTATTTCTGTAATGTTTAAAAATAAATATACATATACAGAATATACAAAGTATTTCATGAGATATCTACACATAAATGGATTAAAAGCTTTTAACCCCTCTACTACAGGAACCAGGTGGGCTGTGTACAAAGTCTATGGGGATTTCAGAATTTCAAAGGGAACAGGTTATGAAATGATCATAAACTTTATCAAATGTATCTTGCTTAATTATTCAATTATTCAAAAGTTTCTAGCAAAAATAAAGAGAATGTGCCTATAGGCTTAACAAATTCATAATTGCATAAAAGGATAATAACATAAGGGTAATGTTTAGACATAGATTTCGGTTCACTGTTAGGATTAGTTTTACATCTTGGTTACAGTTAGGAACCTTTTTTGTTTTTCGTTTAACAGTGTCCCAGGAGCAAGCATCATGATCCTTATATATACATGTACATCTTATTCAGAATAAAGAAAGAAACATGTTTCGGAATGCGTCAGACATTTATGAATACACCTTTTGCCGACACATTTGTGTGTTAGTGGGTCACCCGCAAAATCTGACGCAAACCATGTAGTGGATAGTGACAAGACTCTCAAATATCAAATCACGCGACTGCTCTTTCTTTTTTAATCAACCCCTTGCCTTCTCCATTTCAAAATTCCCGTAGAGATAGTACGCGGTACATCATATTCCCGCAGGCAACGAGTTTATCTTCACCACATTAGAATCTGGGAGAGAGAGCGAGTTGTAAGGTAGAAGTAAGAGACGAGAACAAATAGATGCCCAGGGGTGGTAAGAAAAAGAACGAACCCGGGAGCTGGAAGTGGATCGCGCTATTATCTCGCCATTTTGCCGCACGTTAGCACCGGTGTGCTTCGTTAAAATGGGATACACGATCGTCATCATCTTGTCTGCCCCCGATCACAATGCGACGGTTGTCGCGCCCTCTGGCCCCGCCGCGGAATGATCCGTCACAATTACCAGGGTTTGGAGGGAACATCAGCATATCTGAGATGAGAGGGGTTTACACGCACGACGACGGGAAGTTCACATTTACAAGTTAGAGTGTAAAATATTTAGACGTATCACCAAGTTAAACCTTTCTTCAAGAAATGTATTATGAAGACTCAAAATATGCTCTATGAGGGTGGTAGGTTCAAACATTCTTTAAAAGCAGTTAGAGCCTGAAATATCACTAACATTTTCTTCTAGAGTTTCAGTATGCAAACTTGAAAATGAAAATGGTCTACAACACTTTGTTTAGGGTGGCATACATACAGACAGGCGGAAAAACGTACATATACAGAGATACAAAGACACATGCAGAGACAAGAAGTATATACTGTACATAGGGTGAGGAGAAACATTTCTGTTATCAAAACAATGTGTGTTTTTTTATAAAGCGTGTATGTGTGCTTGTGCATGGGGGGGGGGGGGGGGGGGGTGGGGGCTGCTATTTAAAAGATAAATCATGAAATGAATACCAAAACAGACCAACACCGTGATATAATATAATTACATTCTGTTGGAGATGGGGTGCCTAGCGATAGTATAGACAAAAAGAGGGAGACATATAAATAGAACGAGACAGAGGGGGATAGATAGGAAGCATGATAGATAGATAGAAGAGATAGAAAGAGGGAGAGGTAGATATATACGTGTTTAAAGAGTCAGAGAGACAGCTTGAGAGATAGAACAAGATATAGCGTAAAGAAAAAGGGGAGGGGAGGGGGGACGGATGAATAGCCAGGCATATAGCCTGAAAGTAGTCAGCCAGCAAAACAGAGAGAATGAAAGAGATAAAAATGGAAGTAATAGCTAGACAGACTGAACAAAACAAAATGATAAGAGAGAGTGAAGGGACAAGAAAGAAAATGCAGAGAGAGGCAGAGAGAGAGACAGAGAGGCAGAGAAATGCAGAGAGAGGCAGAGATAAGCATAGAGAGGCAGAGAGAGAAAGAGCGAGACACATAGAGGCAGATAGAGGGAGACAGAGAGGCGCAGGGAGGCGCATAATAGAGGCGCATAATAGAGGCACACAGATCTCGAGGTGAGGTGAGGAGAGGTATTTCAGTTATGACAACAATGAGATAGCTGGTGCGCTATCTGGGGAGGCCTAGCCCGCTGGGTGATCTGCCCAGATGGAGAGGGATGCGCGGGGATGCATTCCACTCCTCCCTCCTAACAACATCATCATCATCTCATCATCTCGTTCAAGCAGACACCATTCACACAGACACACAGAATCTGAATTAGAATCTGACTCAAAGGCTTTTTTCTGAAAGACAATTGATAACTATTATTTCATTAACTTTATGTTTGTGAATAGAGAACTTTTACAAATCTGTCTTTTTAAATATAGTATGATAGCAAAAGATACATTTCACTCCCCCCTCCTAACAACATCATCATCTTATCATCTCATCCTCTTGGATGCGGTTCACATACAATCATCTCACCCTCGGCCCCATTGATAGAGCCTGAGATACCTGGCCTAGAGGCCTGCACTATAGTGCTGTCTAGACCACAAGCCCTGCTCTTTGGATGAGATGGATGCATTTCACCCCTCCAGACAACATCATCATCTCATTCTCAATGGGCCCCATTCATAGGTGTATGTAAGCATGCAATGGGCTTTATTCACACATATATAAAGAAGGGGACATCATCTTATTCTCAATTGGCCCCATTCATAGGTAAAGTAAGCAGACATTGATGTAAGTTCAACAGGCCTAATTCACACACATATTTAGAAGCAATGGGATACAACCTTTAACCCAACATTGGAAAATATCTGAATATCCAATGTTTAAGCTTATCTTTGATATACATCTCCCTATCTTCATCTCTTCTTTTTCCTCCCCTTCGCCTTCTCCCTTCTGCTCCCCCTCTCCCTCTCCTCTCTCCTCACCTGCCTCCCACCCTTCTTCTCTTCCCATCTCTACTCCCTCCACTCTCTTCACTCCATTTCCTTGCTCCACCCCTTTCTGCTCCACTCCTCTTCACCTCACCCTGCTCCCATTCCCCCTTCCCTACTCCCAACCCCTCTCCCCCTCCCCTTCCCCTCCTCAGTTCCACCTCCCATCTCCCCCCTCCTCTCTCTCGCCTCCCCCTCACATCTCCTCCCATTCTCCTCTTCCCCTCCCCTCTACCTCTAATCTTCTTCCCTCCTCAAATTCCACTCCCCTCTTTCTGACACCTCTCATTTCACCCCCTATGTTGTAGCCATGTTGAACTCGCTGTGACACATACCTTCAGCACCATCATGCCTACATGCCCTAGCTTGTTCATCCAAATGGCAACCGTTGTTATGACAGCGTAACATCGCAGTAAGATAATACCATCATGTGTTCATGCCCACGATAATGACAATGACGTGCCGTCGGTGTGACATCAAACCTGAACTGACGGGATGCAAATTGGTTCTCCCCTGGATCTTTCTTTTTCCCTTCTTACACCCCCCCCCCCCCCCCCCTCATATCCCTGTAATTCATACCCCTCCAGTGGCTTAACTATTGGGGCAAGGGGTTTTATTTGCCCCACCCCCACAGTAAACCAACCAAAACAATAACTATGGGGGCACAGGGGTGATATGCACCCCCCACCCCCAGTTAACCAACCAAAACAATAACTATGGGGGCACAGGGGTGATATGCACCCCCACCCCCAGTAAACCAACCAAACAATAACTATGGGGGCACAGGGGTGATATGCACCCCCACCCCCAGTAAACCAACCAAACAATAACTATGGGGGCACAGGGGTGATATGCACCCCCACCCCCAGTAAACCAACCAAACAATAACTATGGGGGCACAGGGATGATATGCACCCCCACCCCCAGTAAACCAACCAAACAATAACTATGGGGGCACAGGGGTGATATGCACCCCCACCCCCAGTAAACCAACCAAACAATAACTATGGGGGCACAGGGGTTATATGCACCCCCCCCCCCTCCCCAATAACCCAACCAAACAATAACTATGGGGGCACAGGGGTATATGCACCCCCCCCCCCCTCCCCAATAACCCAACCAAAACAATAAATATGGGGGCACAGGGGTGATATGCACCCCCCCTCCCCAGTAAACCAACCAAACAATAAATATGGGGGCACAGGGGTGATATGCACCCCCCCCCCCCCCAGTAAACCAACCAAACATTAACTATGGGGGCACAGGGGTGATATGCACCCCCACCCCCAGTAAACCAACCAAAACAATAACTATGGGGGCACAGGGGTAATATGCGCCCCCACCCCCAAATTATCCAACCAAAACAATTACAAACATAATGGTAGGATGTATGGAATAATAAATACATACATAGTGTACGTGCTCCTCTAATAATCGCCATGCCCTTTTTAAGTTTGCCTATGCTATAACACTTCATTATTCAGGTCCCCCCCCCCCCCCCCCCCCCACATGTCTCCTAGTTTATACCCCTACCCCAATGTAGGAACAATGTAGGAACCCCATCTTCTAAAATCCCTGAAACCCGATTACTTTCAAAGTAATACTATTTCTGGCCAACTTGCCACCTTAGGTTATGACACCAGGGGGGTGTTTCACAAAGATTCAAAGTTGAACTTAACTCTAAGTTGGACCTAACTATTATGGAAAGCCATTTGCAGCCTTGGAATAAAACATATAAAAAGCAAGAATGCAAGTATTTAGACTTAAAGGGTTCTAGTAACTTTGTTGACATGTGTAAAAAGTGATGAGTGGTTGATACAATGTATATTGTTGTTATCTGATATATCCACTGGGTGTTGTGTGCAAATTTCAAGTTAATTGGATGTTATATGGCAGAGTAATGAGCAAAAATGCAAAGTGATATTCACAAACTCATTGCACTCACTTTGTACACGGTTTTCGCAGTCCAGTGGGTAATTTAACATTTGAACTCTTCAATCGTAAATATATTTTTAACATAAGGAAAATTTGAAAAACAGAAACTGGTCCCAGCATGCTTTTATTGTTAATACGAATACAACAAGGTATGAGGGAACCGCTAGAATTCCAACTGGATTTTGAGGATTTGGACAATGTTACTAAATAAAGTCCCTTTAAATAAATTTTACATCAAGAAAATGAAATCTTTTTGATAATAGAAAATATTTTATGGCTTTTAAGAAAACTTTTTCAACAATTTTTCAAAGAAACTAACGGCTTTCCATAAAATGTAAGTCCAACTTTGAGTTAAGTTCAACTTAGGATCTTTGTGAAACACCCCCCAGTAACATAACAGTATTGAAAGATAATACCATAGCATGTTCTTGGGATAACTATCACGTTTTAACTTGTGAGATAATAACATCGTGTCAACTGACAACTAACATCGTTGATTTTCGCAGGGAAACAAATTGGTCTTCGCACTTGTGAGCTGCTGTGTTAACACAACTTGGGTTACAGAAAAAAAAGTATCAAAGGCTTGAAGGTATCATTAACTGCAAACCACAAACTTCTGAAAAGATTATGAAAAGAACCATATATGTCATATATGTGTTCAAAACCATATATGTGTTCAAAATATTCAAATGAAAGTATATAAAATGTCCAAGATTCTTGAAAAAGATTAATAATTTGTTCAAATTATTCTAGTGAAAGTATATCATGTGCAAGATTCTTGAAAAAGATTTATGATTCGTGAACAACTACACAAAAAAACAAAAAAACTTTAGATCCTAGAAATGTCATATTTGAGTTGCAAATTGGACTTGCAATTCATGTTATCCTTTGCCCACACATGGAATGTGCGAGTAAAGCCCGGCGCAGACAGAGCCGACTCGACCCGATCGGTTTCAATCAGGCTAGAGGTGGGCCCGGTCGGTCTGATCCGTTTCATCATGTTGAATTGGCCCCAAATAGCATCCGACTGTCTTTCGACTGGCAAATTGTGTGTTGCAAGGCACTGAAAACTGAGCCGATCCGAATCAAAACCAGTCGAATCGGGTCGAGTCGGCTCTGTCTGCAGAGGGCTTAATAAGCATATCAAAGTAAAATTGTATCCCTTCAGACCTGCAGTCTGCCAATTTTTGTTTAAAATGCATGATTATTTTGATCCCAGAAGACACTTTATATTACGTGTGTATCTTTTTATACCCCCCTTTCATGGCGAAATGGAGGAAACGGATTATTTTAACAAATGAAAAACCTTGCCTAAAGCTTCTAGAACTTCTAGAAATACTTGGGGAAAATGTAAATTGATCCACAGTCAAGTAATCAATGGTTTGGGAATTGCCTGTTCGCAAAATTAAGCTTCCCTATCTAAAAAAAAAGAAAAAAGATCCATCAATTTTGTAGCGAGGAGTTCCAATTTACAAGTGGTTATTGACTAAAATGGCATAGTGATTACATTTTAATTCTTTGGCATTGTATTCTCTGTTACCCAACACATATTGCAGTTCAGGAGCAGTTACAATATAAAAATAGATTTTTAACCAAAATGGTATGGTAATTACATTTCAAAACCTTTTTTTTATTGTAATTTTTATTGCCAAACAAATATTGCAACAATTTATTGTGCAAGTGAGGAAAAATTTAGAAATCCGAAGCAAGGAAATGGTTTATAGTTTGTCTGCAAAATAAAGCTTAAATCATTTTTTAAAAACTTGATCCATCAATTGCGCAGTAAGGTATTACAATGTACAAGCAATTATCAACTAAAATGGAATGGTATGGCATTGAAGACAAATTTGATCTCTCAATTTTGTACTCAGGAGTTACAATGTCTAATCAATTATCAACTAAAAATGGTATGGTGATTACATTTTAATTTGTAGGCTTTGTAATCTCAATTGCCCATCAAATTGCAAAAATGACATCAAAACGTAACTGGATATCCAATGCCATGCATTATTCTGTCCAATTTTGCCTTTTGAATTAATATTTTTAATTATTAACCCATTCAGGACTGGTCCCAAATATACTCTTGCTAGGTTGTATGGAGAGTACATGTTATAGCAAAACCAATCAGTCCTGAAAGGGTTAAAATAAGTGTTTATCATTATCAAATAGGGAATGGATCAATAGAGCTATTTCTTGCTCCATTTCACACAATTAGAAGGAATGTCATCATCATTATCATCAATTCATTATCATTAATTGCGATTGTATGACAGTTTGTTCCGACGACCTCTGACCTGCTATTTTAATTTTCAACAATCAATGTGAAAGATTTCTAATCCTTACTAAAACCATGCCACTAACAATAAACCTATAATCAAATGCATAATCCTAACTTTTTAACAGACACAGACAGACAGACAGACAGACATACAAACAGACAACTAACAGACTACCAGAACAAAACACAGACAGACACACATACACACAGACAGACACACACACAAACAGACAGACAGACTGGCAAACAGACATACAGACAGATACAAAAGCATACATAGACAGACATACAAACATACAGAAAAATAGGCAGAACAAAGACAGACAGACAGACAGACAGACAGATAAATAAAACCAATTAAGGATAGGGGAATGCAATGTTTTGACCTCATTTCGCCTGTCCCACATTAAGGCAAGAGGAAAGGTTAATGCACTTACAGAATCAATGGTGTGTTCTCTTTTTCTCCATTTTCCTTTTTCCTGCCATTATTCTTGAATTACACAATTAACTCATTCGGGCCTGGTCCTGGAAATACTTGAGCTAATGTCTTTGGATAATGATTGTGATACCAAAATCTG
The DNA here is from genome assembly GCA_037951105.1 of Echinarachnius parma. Lineage (NCBI taxonomy): Eukaryota > Metazoa > Echinodermata > Echinoidea > Clypeasteroida > Echinarachniidae > Echinarachnius > Echinarachnius parma. The sequence goes on from JBAMJV010009228.1 coordinate 57,258, forward strand.
ATAGTTCTGAATGGGTTAACATATTCTGAACTAGACCCCCCCCCCCACCCCCCCCCCCCCTCAAAAAAAATAAAATAAAAAATAAAATAAATACAAATTTATTTCTGTAACTTTCCCAATACTGCACTATGGCTTTAATGTAAATATTTTGCATAAAACCTATGCATGTGGGAGTGTTTTTGTTGTTAATAGGCTTTTTATATGTAAATGTTTGTACTAGTGTCTCGATCTCAAAGCAAACACCTTGGGGTTATAAAGTAATCCATGTTGCATCAGGAATTCACCCACACAACATGAAACATAACGCAACCAATGTTTTAAATTGCTTTTTGTTTTGAGTGTGTGTATGCTGGAATGTGTTAATTTTACATTTGATTTCCCATTTATAGTTTAACTCGTTTAAATCACATGAATATCAAACAAAACGTGCTAATTTGTGCGTACTAGTGTCTCAATCTCAAAGCAAACACCTTGGGGTTATAAAGTAATGCACGTTGCATCTGGAATTAACCCAAAAAACATGAAACATAATGCAACCAATCTTTTAAATTGCCTACTACTGTTACTACTAACATGTACCAACATGCATACCATCAGGATATATATATTAGACATCAACCTCTATCACATATGGGGGAGCTTGGGGGAAAAGGAGATTGAAGAGTGCATTGTATATTTGCTAAAATTCAAAGAACACATATTTTTGTAGACATGCATGTTACATTGAATATTTCCAGTTTGCATAAGATGGTACTTTTACTACATATCTATGCATATCTCAAGATATATATTTCAGAAACATAGGACACTAAAGCAAGGTTGAACACAGTGGAGAAATTCATATCTTTTGGTAGAGATAAGTATCATCAAGCAAGCCCACGTTGGAATAAGACAGGTAAGACGGACTGTTACAACATCTATGCATATCTCAGGATATATATTTCAGAAACATAAAACACTAAAGCGAGGTTGAGAACATTATAGAAATCGAGGCACACTGTAAATATTTGCTAAAATTCAAGGAAAACTCAATTTTTTTGTAGACATACATGTTTAATTTGCATATAAGATGGTACTTTTACTACATATCTATGCATATCTCAGGATATATATTTCAACACTAAAGCGAGGTATATTTGCTAAACTTCAAAGAATTAATATTTTTCGTAGAGAGATATGTATCACTAAAGCAAGCCCAAGTTTACATAAGACATTAAAGACATACTATTACAACATCTATGCATATCTCAGGATATATATTTCATTCTGCCCTGACAAAGATCCTGCTAGGATCAGAAGCTAGGCTCCTGCTGACTTTTACTAGATATAGATATTTCAGAAACATATGGAACATCGGGGAAGTTGGAAATGTCAAGAGAAAATGTACATCTGTATATTTCATCAAACTGCAAGAATAGAAGGCGACTTTTAAAGAGCAAAGTTGGCATATGATATGGTATTGATATCCCATGCTACCCATCGCCGAAATTACACTTTGTCATAAGATCTGAAATATCTGGAGATAAAAGTCACTGTTTGCACTTTGGGGATTAGCAATTTTAATTTTAAGGAGCCCTGTAAAAGCCAAATTTAGCTATCATTTGATTTTGATAAATACTCCCCAAATAAGAAATAGTAATTGTCTGAAAATTTGCCATAAAAAATGGAAGGCTCTAACCTACAAGATGGTATGCAGAAGTCAATTAAGCTAAACATTTACTTAAAGCGATCCATTAACTTTGTCAAATTCAACCAAAATCACTTGGATCTTTTCCACTTCTCTCCTACCTTGTTGTTTGGCTTATGGTAACAGAAGAATGACATGTTTTTTTTTTTTTTTTTTTCAAGTGTCTCTCTAATTTTGGAGATATTTGAAATTAAAATTGAAAGCGTTCTGGGATGCTTTGCAATAGTAAAAGTATTTGAAGTATTCAAATTTGGATACTATGCTCGTTCATAGTATCCAAATTTGAATACTTCACGCAAACGATTGGGATAAAATATGACATCAATGTTCACCCTTTCAGTATGTAAATAATAATAATAATAATACATTAGATTTATATAGCACTTAATAATACACAATGTATTCTCTAAGCGCTTCACATAATTATACAGTACAAGCATAAGATCTAATTAATATAAACATAATAAAGGAAACATACTGTATATACAAAAATAAATCATACAAAAAGAAATATCTTCAGAGATTGTTTGAATAAATTGATTGAGGGTATTTTTCTAATTTCTAATGGTAGGGTATTCCAAAGTAAGGGGGCTGATTTTGCGAAGGGTCGATTGCCGTAGGTCTGAGTATTAGTAAGAGGGACAGTTAAAAGTGGTTGGGATGATGACCTGAGAGTGCGTGCAGAGGTGTGACGGCGGATGAGTTCAATTAAGTAAAGTGGAGATATAGTATGTTCAACTTTATAGCACATGAGAAGAATTTTGAAAATGACACGTTTTTCAACTGGTAACCAATGAAGACTATGTAAACAAGTGTTATTTTCTACAAACTTTTACACATCATTCGGAAGGATCTTAATAATAATATGATGATATAAGATTATGATTGACATCTCAGATAATCAGTTTGGGAAAAATCTTATGATGTTAATGGATCACTTTAATGTGCTTCTCACTCTCACCAGACAGACAGCGTGTTCACACACACAAAATTTTCATCCCTTAATCATGACTAACGAAACGTTGTATAAAGAATCATGATTAACGAAAATGACGAATGTTCACACACACAAAAACAAGATCCCAAACCAGCTGGCCTTCAGCTGCTCGAAAACATCGTATAAGTGCGCAGTTTGCTGTCTTTTTTCTGTCTGCTGAAATGAGAGGTCAGGTCTCCTTTTCCGCACGGTCACGTTAAGCCACGCCCCGTTAATCATGATTAGCGAGTCACCGGACGTTCACACACAAAACGACCGTGATTCTTTAGTCAGCTCTCGTACGAAACGATGCTCAAACCCCCTTTCGTTAATCATGATTCTCTATACGTCTTTTCGTTAATTGATTGTTCAGACACACAATTTCCGTCGTATAGCTAATCAGGAGCTGATTCTTTAGTCAGCTCCTGATTTGCTATACGATGAAATTTTTATGTGTGAACACGGGGAGAACGTTCTACTTGCATTAACCCCTGGCTAATAGATTGGGCTGGTCAGACCCCAATCACACACACAATGGGGCTGCTTCATCTTCATTAGACAGGTGTAGTAATGTCACTTCATAGTCTCCAACATTTGTGGAATGGTGGATTGGACAACTAAAACTATGATCTTTCATTTGTAAGAATATAATTTGTGGGTGTTAGTTCCCTTTAATGTGCTTCTCACTCTCGTCCTATGGGTGTAAGATTCTCCTTCCATTAACCCCTGGCTAATAGATTGGGCTGGTCAGACCCCAATCACACACACACAATGGGGATGCTTCATCTTCATTAAAGTGATGTCAACTAACAGCACCGACTCTAGGTATTCTTCACTCCAACCCTTCTCTTCCTCTCACTCCTTCATCTAATCTCTCCTTCTCTCCTTCTCTCTCCTCCATACCTCCCATCTCCCCCTTCTCCCCTTCTCTCTCCTCCATACCTCCCATCTCCCCCTTCTCCTCGCCTCTCTCCTTTCTACCTCTTCCCTAATTATGCTTCCTCTTTTTTCTGTCTTCTTTCTGTTTTCATTCTCTACGTTTTTATCTTGTAACAAATGTATTTAATCTCTGCTTCTCCCGCTCCTTATTTTCCCTTTGTAATTCTTAATTCTCCCAATCTCTTTTCTCTCATTTTTTTTCCTGTTCTTGTCACTTGAAATCAAGGATTCACTTACCTGTTTGTAGACATAACGCAGGAACAGATGTTATCAGGACATAAAAGAGAAATGCAAAGAAAAAAGGAAAGAAAAACATTATTAAAACACAATGCAAACATATTCTTGGCCCATTAAAAAATTATATTGCGAGCACTACCATATTTGTTTTCTTCATATTTTTCATATGTTTTATATAATTTACAATGCATCCATATGGGTAAACTGACCTAAACTGAACTGAAATGTTCAAGTATCTGTATTCTGCAGTTACTTAATTTTTTTCTGCTTGTACCATGTGAATAATTTATCAACTTTATAGGCAATTGCTTAACAGCTATTCTGTCTCTCAGGGCCCAGATGTGTACAATTTCCCCCAATTTTCTCCCCTTTACCTATAAATAGATATGACTTAAAGTTTGGGGCTATTGCTGATTAGAAACGAGAAATAATTTGCAACAGATGTGTGCGCCAACGATAATTGCCCTCCGTTTCGCCACAGTCACATTATTCAAAAACGTCTTCAGCAAATGGATATCTATTCCCCCGTTAAAGGGATCTAGTAACATTGTCAAAATCCCACAAATCTTACTTCGAAGTCTAATGGTTCTCACATACCCTTTTGTAAGCATATTACCAATAGAAGCAAGGAACAGGTTTTGGTTTTCAAAATATCTCTTTCGTTATAAAGATATGTGTGAGTACCATTTTCAAGTATGAAAGTCTCTAGTGGAGAGTTTCAACTGTGTACAAAGTCAGTGCAATGAGTTAACGAATATCACTTTGAATTTTCGCTCATGGCTCGGTCATATGACATCATTTACCGTGGAATCATCACATATCACTCAGTGGACAAGTTCCTATATCCCTATATAACTATATTTTATTCTGCCTTTATCTTTTCAGCATCAATATCATTACTGATCATAAGCCTAGATATCTACAAACAGATTTCCAACAACAGGAGTAAACTCAAAACGACACTCATGGGTGCTTTTATCGCAAACTAAACAGCGGGTCCTAGGAAACTTTAAGGACGCGAAGAAGATAAGATATGCCGTGACGTCAATCGCGCGAGCTCCGCGCATTATTAATGGGGAGCGGTTACGGGAGGTCGAATTCTCGAGGGGCGTTCAGAGAAGAAACACGATTAATATTCATGGTCAAATTTCGTCGTCGTTTCTGCGGCCAGAGTTTGGATGGGGATGCGGTGAGCTATAAATAGAACGGCAGAGGATCCTTAACGAAATAATCAAATAAATATAGAGACGGAAGATGACCCTCTCGGATAACAATGGTCAGTCTGCACTCACTTTTAAGTAATCGTTCGATTTCGAGAGGAACGTCTAACGACCGCCTTGGGCAAATGCTTGAACTTGTGTGCTTTTAGTAGCAAAAATCAGCCATTTACTATTTTGAAGGAAATTGCCTTTTCCAATGAAAATGCTAAATTGCATAAACCTCATTTCAGTAAAAGGTACATGTATAGTAAGGAGATTGTTTTTGTTGAAAACTGTATACACCTTTTTTTTTACTTGCTTGTGAGTTGTGTATAAACTGCCCAATTGACAAGTTTACTACAGTACTAGTGTTTTTCTTCTTTCTTTTGTTAAGTAAAGAAAAGCAGATGGAAACTATTATTATAGTATTTGAGTCCTGAGGTAGTTTTATTCTACATGCATTTATCTTACTTTTTTTGTGTTCAATATGATAGAATGTTAGATTGATGCTGACTGATAAAGAAGCCAGATTATTGAAAATTACATATAATTATTAAAAAACAATAACAAAATCACAAAAACATTACATTCAAACAAACATGTAACACGCAAACACACCCTAAATGAACACAAACATACAAATATTTATATGCATTCCTACATTTATACAAGTGCATACATGTACAACATACACTTTTTTCTCAGTCACAACTTCAAACATAATCTGTATATCTTTGTATCCATCTATTTATTCATTCATTCATCCATCCATCCATCCATCTTGAATCTATCCTTCTTCTCATCAATTACTACTCATCTACTCATCAATTACTCTTCTTACATCATTTGATCATTTGATCATTCCGTTGACCAATAGTTTCTCTCTAATGCATAATTAGTTGTCTGAAAGCAATTCATTAAACTTGCATTATCTTGACAATTTATCAACTCCTCTGGCCGTTTGAGAGGGTATCCTATCCCCTATCCCTAGATATTTCCCGTCGTTATTCTTCTTCGATCGAAATCCAGCTGCCATCTTTCGCAGTGGATTTAGAGTCCCCCGTTTCTCCCCGGAAGATGGATTTAAATTATTGAACAAAGCTGAACTAGAAACATCAGAGAAAAGTAGTTTATTCGGTCATCATGATAAATGATGCAGAAGATAAATTGGCCAAACATTGGCAAATTAGCTGCCATCCCTCTTCATCTTACTGTCAAATAAGTTTAGGCAAGCCTCAAAACTAAATTATTTTTCTAAAATTATGAATTTTCACATCTTACTTGCCCAAACAGAACAACTAAGGAACAAAAATTTTCTCTGAGTAGTTAAACAGAAATGTTAGTAGCCCAATCAGGCAACCAAACTAGACCATAATATGACATTTGATTTGCCCTACATCAATTTGTAATTGCCCCGGGCAATCAGGCATGTGCTAGTGTCTAGCCCTTGTTTAGGGTTAATGGCCCAGTCAGATATCAACGGATATTGGAAACGTATGCCCAACGAATAGACAATTTGCAAAATTAAATTATCCGGTGATGAAAGTCGTCTCCATTGCTTCATGTACAAAACATAGAACAACGTACATCACCGGACAAGGAACGGACAAGAAACATATAGAACGGATGGAAAATTTAGCTCTCCGTTTGACATCCGTTTGCGCAATCCGTTGATATGTGACCGGGCTATAAGCAGCCGGTTTTCGTGTGCATGGGCTCTACAAACCCACTTGTCTAGGGCAAGTGAAAATTCAGTTTTGGGCTAGTATAATTTAAAGTCATCCACCCAAGATTTTATGGCAAAATGTTGGAATTTTTATAGATGATGTGAATATAATGCAAACGTTATTAACAGCAACTTACATTATTTCTCAAGTTTACTATTTAATTGATCATTGCTAATTTCTCTTGAATGTTTTAATGACAATTACAAATTTAATACTCTTGCATAATATGCTTGACAAAATCCTAGAATTTGTTTGTCTGTGACTGTTTAATATGATACAAATGTAAAGGAGAAGTCTAAATATAAAGGGTGAAGTCTAAAAATAAATGGTGAAGTTAAAAAATGGTAAACATACCTCAATAGTCACATATGCAAAATGGTCAAAAAGGTCAAAAACAGCCATACAATGATGAAAAGTTACTACTAAATGTTGTATTTTGTGACACAAGTCATATACCATGCAACAAGGAGGCAATCAAATGTCTAAATATAAACCTGCTCAGGTGAAGAAAAATGAAAATAATCAATCTGTCTTGATGGTTTATGAATGTTTGTAATAAAAAATGTTACAATTTTGGGTTGTATCAGGTTATCCGATTACCTCAAGAATGTCCCAAAATAGATAATTTCAATACAGTCTTATTCCAAGAAGAGTGAACATTTTCAAACAAACAAACATACATGCATACACACGAACAAACAAACAAACAAACAAACATACATGCATACACACAAACAAATAAACACACAAACATACATGCATACACACAAACAAACAAACAAACAAACATACATGCATACACACAAACAAACAAACAAACAAACATACATGCATACACACAAACAAACAAACATACAAACATACATGCATACACACAAACAAACAAACAAACATACATACATGCATACACACAAACAAATAAACAAACAAACATTCAATGACTATAATAGGCAAATAACTGAGCTTGCTCTACTCACAACATATGAATACCAAAACCCTTATTTATTCAGTTATAATAGTATAAGTTTAAACCAATTTCATTCATTATACAAAGTTACAGGGAAATATGTTGGGGCCCTTCAAGGGTTCTAGTAACTTTGTTGACATGTGCAAAAAGTGATGTTTTTAATCTGATATTTCCAGAGTAATGTGTGCAAATTTCACGTTAAATGGATATTATATGACCGAGAAATGAGCAAAAATGCAAAGTGATATTCGCTAACTCATTACACTGACTTTGTACGCAGTTATAATTTTTACAGTGGATAATTAAAAATCCAAACACTTTAATCGTCAATATCTTTATAAGGGAAGAGAAATTTGGAAAACTAAAAGCTGTTCCATGCTCCTATTGGTAATACCAATACATTGAGATATGAGAGAACCGCTAGAGTTCCAAGGAAGTTTGGAGCGGCTTGACAATGTTACTAGATCCCTTTAATGATATATGAATGTTTCATCATATCACCTTGTACTATCCACCCAGTTGATATCATGCTATCTTGTTATCTCACTATCAAGTTACCATCAAATGAACATACCTCATTCTCATTCCGATGCCCTTTGACTCATGTTACCATGGCAACCATAAACAAATTGCAAATATGGGAAAGGTAGAGTCATTTTTATTTTTAAACAAGGGGAGATAACAAAAAAACGGCCTGTACCTGCTCAATGTTTATAAAGTGATCCATTACATTTTGTCAAATTTAATTTTTCAAATTTAATTTTCTTGCATCTTCTTGTTTTGCTTACGGTATTAAACAGAAGAATCAAATGGGTTTTGATTTATTTTTCGAATTCAGATCTTTGGGAAAGAGCCTAATCTTATTGTGGATTACTTTGTTGAACATTATGTTCAACATTAATAATCAAATACAAATCAAATCAAATATAAAAAGGAAAGAAATTCAAATTGCATTTTGATTAAAATAAACAAACAACCCAAATGATATACAGATGTACTCTCTGCTCTCAGAACGAAAATATATAAATCACCAGAAAATGCAAGTAAAAATACATATATATCAAAATTAACCCACTCGCTGCTGGAAGCTTGTGTACCATGCAGAAAGTCACTAGAAATGACAATATATAAGAGATAATGGCTTTTTATACCGAATCTTATCTTGCCCTTGAACTTTTGGGAGAACAGAATTTATTATCAGTTGGTTCCATTTATCATGCGGACATCCCAAACGGAATGTCACAGACAACGTGGATTTGGATTTATATACCGTTCCAACCGACTGGGATCTGTGTTGCATACTAACTGCATATTTATTTTTTGTTTCGCCTTTTATCTCTCGCTTTCCCACGCATGGCATGTTCTTACCATATCAACTTAGAGGCTGCCTAAGTTGCCATACTTCAGGGTTCAACACTAGCACTTAGCACTCGTTTGCCCGGGGGCAAGTAAAATTGATGTCAGGCAAGTTTTAAAGTTAGTTAAAGTCCTTCCCGTGCCAATTTTGGCACGTAAGGCGGCGCCTATCTCCGATTCATTAGCCCTAGGCCACACGTCTACTAAATGTAGCGATAGCTACAGAAGGGGGCCAGTCCTCTGGTAACTCGTGTGATTAACTTTCCCTTCTCCATTCTATAAATGCCGAGCGCCTGGCTAGAAGGCAGAAGGTACCATTTTTTAAGTCTTTGGTATGACCCGGTCTGGGTTCGAACCCGGGACCTCCCATGCACGAGGCGGACACTCTAACCGCTAAGCCACCATGCTGGAGTGTCAGGCAAGTACAATGTCATAAATGGTCTAGTTTGGTTGCCTGATTGGGCAACCAACAATACTATTCAACTGCAAAATTCCTTGTGTAAATCTTTTTTTTTTTTAAACAAGAAATTTGACAAGGAAAAGTACATTTTTTGTTCTTGCAAGTAAAATGTGGAATGGGAAAGTAGAAAGAAAAAAAAAAAAAACCTGATTATCTCTGAAGTACAAATGGTGACTTTAAATAGCGCCCTTCTCTTTCTCAATGGAGGAAGCATGTCCAAAATTAAAGTGAAACTTGAGACTCAGCGAAAGACCTCCTTTTAGCTGCGGCGTAAGGCAGACATGCATTATTAGGTTATTTAAAACCTGTACCAGTAACCTCAACACCACAAGTGTCCAAGACAATCCAAGATTTAAGTTTAATTGAGAAAAAAAAATGCTAGTGAACTTGGCACTTAATGCATTAACTTGTTTATTCTTTCTCCAGCTTTATGTGTATTGTAAACCACATACAGATAACACAACTAATGGATCACATAAGCATTAACCTGAGACTCACAAATCTGTTAGGCCAGGATTAAAAGCTTTGGTCCTAAAATCAGCGTTGGATCTTACTAAAACATTAAATACTGTGTACAGTGACCGCCCAAGGAAAACAAGAAAAGTGGCCACTCTAGACAGGTGACCTCTATCTATAGACAGGTTCTATAACATTGCTTTTCCCTGCAAGGGATCACTCTATAGGCAGGTTGGCTGCTATAGGCAGGTGGCCGCTAAGTCAGGTTTTGACTGTATTTCGGGAGCCTGAAAGGGTTAAAAGCTTTGGTTCTAAAAATCAGTGCTCAGTTGCCTACTATAAAGCATGAACTCCAGGCGTCTCGACTTACAAAAGTGTGTTCTTGACTTAATTTGTTTCCTGTTAAAGAGTACTTGAATTAATTTGCCAACTGACCATGCATTTCACTTTGCCCACTGGCTTAATGCATCATTGATTCCAAGAAGGCATGGCGTCCTTACCATGTGCATAATCATCACACTTTTTTCTCCATCCCTCCCCACTCTCGTCTCTCCCACCATTTCTCTTTCCTTTTGATATTGTCTCTTTTGTTTTCAATATTCTTTCCTATCCATCTTCATCGAGCTCCCCCCCTCCCTCTCTTGTCCTCCGCATTCTCACTCTACCACTCTCTTCTGTTCTCTCTCCCTGTCTACATTGCTAATTATCTGTCTCTTTTGCTTTCAATCTTCTTTCCTATTCACCTTCATTGAGCTCCCACCCTCCCTCTCTCATCCCCTCACATTCTCTCTTTACCACTCTCTTCTATTCTCTCTCCGTCTACATTGCTAATTATCTGTCTCTTTTGTTTTCAATTTTCTTTCCTATTCATCTTCATTGAGCTCACACCCTCCCTCTCTCATCCCCTCACATTCTCTCTTTACCACTCTCTCCTCTTTTCTCTCTCCCTGTCTACATTGTTTTTTTAAGCAATTCCACCCATCTACTGGATTATAGATGTCTTCCCCTCTACTCCACTTACTCTCCTTTTCTCTCCCTCCATCTCTTTCTCCTCTTATTCTCATGTCTCTCTTCCTCTCTTTGTCAGTGTACTCGATCTATCCATCTACAATAAATGTCTCCCATTTTCATTCCCTCTTTCTTTCTCTAAATATATTGATTCCGCTCTATCCTTGATCCATCTATCCATCTGCTGGGGGATAGTCGATTGTCTGGTCATCTTGCTCTCTGGCTATCGTCCATTACCCCTCGGCTGGCGTCCTCCGACTTTCCAATCCATCTCGCCTGATCTGCGTTTCCTTTAGCCTTCAACTCATCGATGCTGGACACGTAACTAGTAGCAAATGCTTCTGTTTATCATTCTCATTCATAAATCACTGAAGGAATTTTCACAAGCATAAAATTGGTAAAATACAAATGTTAAATAAGCTATCCTCCATTCCATGGCTATCGACCATTTACCCCTGGGCTGGCGTCCCTTCGACTTTCTAATCCATCTCGCCCGATCCCATACTTCCTTTGGTCTCCAACTCATCAATGTATCAATGCTGGACATTTTACTAAGTCTCCCTCTCATTCGTAAATCTCTGAAGGATTTTTCATAAATGTACAATTGGTAAGATACAAATATGAACTGAGCTATTATCCATTCTGCCTCTCCCCCCCCCCCCCCCCCCCCTTCGTCAGGCATCTGTCTTCCCAATCCATCTTGCCCTATCCTACACTTACTTTGGCCTCAGACTCATCAATGTATCTGTGCTGGACATTTAAATCTCCCATTTCTCTACTTCTCTCTATCCCTCTCATTTGTAAATCTCTGAAGGAGTTTTCACAAACAAGATACAAATATGAACTGAGCTATCATCTACTACCCCCTTCGGCTGGCGTCCTCTGACTTTCCTATCCATCTCGCTTGATCCTATACTCCCTTTGGGCTTCAACTCATCAATGTATCAATGCTGGATATTTAACTTTCCCTCTCTCTTTCTCGTTTGTTTAATAAGTCTGAAGGAATGTACATACAATTGGTAAGATACAAAAATGAACCAAGCTATCATCCATTCTGCCCCCCCCCCTTTGTATGGCATCTCTATCTTTCCAATCCATCTTGCTGCCTGATCCCACACTTCCTTTGGCCTTCCACTCATCAATGTATCAATGCTGGACATTTAACTTTCCCTCCCTCTTTCTCGTTTTGTTGTTGTAATAAGTCTGAAGGAATGCACAAACATACAATTGGTAAGATACAGATGTGAACTGAGCTACTATCCCCCCCCCCCCCCCCCCCCCCCACACCTTGTCTGGTATCCCTCATCTTTCAAATCCATCTTGCCTGGTCCACAATTTCCTTTGGCCTTTGACTCATTAATGTATCAATTCTGGACATGTAACTAGGAACTCTTCCTTCTCTGTTATTTGAATAGCTCTCAAGGAATGTTCGCAAACGTACGATCGGTAAGATACAAATATGAACCAAGCTACTATCAATTATTACACATTGTGACTGGCGTCCTCTAACTGTCCAATCCATCTCGCCAGATCCCATACTTCTGACTTTACATGTATTAATGCTGGATATTTAAATATCCCTTCTCTCTACCTCTCTTCATCTCTCTCATTTGTAAATCTCTTAAGGAATTTTCACAAACATACAATTTCTAAGATACAAATATGAACCAAGCTATTATCTATTACCCCCCCCCCCCCCCCTCCCCATCTCGATATGCATTCCCTTGTCTATCCTATCTATCTTGCTCTGATCCTACTTTGCCTTTGGGTACAAACTCATCTATATACTGGACATTGAACTTCCCCCCACTCTCTCTCTCTCTCTATCTATCTATCTCTTTCTTTGTATCATACCACTTGTTGACATTTCAAATACAAAACATTGATAAGATAACAATACAAACCGAGCTGTTGTCCACCCCACCCCACCCCACCTCCCCCTACCCCCCCCCCCCCCACCCAGCGAATTGAACTCATTTAGACTCATCAATGAAGCCTGCAAAATAATTAATATATACACATATTAAAACACTAAATACTACATTAAACTACCAATTATAAGAGAATTATACATGGCATTAAATTAATGGTATGTGAAAATGTAGGTAAGCTTCTTTGAAAGTATGTGATAATATCAACAACAACAACAACAACAACACAACCTCTAGAGAGGCACTAAAGGAGAAAAGGAATTGATAGAAAGAAACTAGATCTTTGGCCGAGAAACAAAATGTAAAATGGTGCCACATCAGGACCCAACGGGCAAAGAGTATATGTGGGACTGATCCCCTGTCGCATCATGTGGCTATCAGTGACAATTACAGCTAGGCAATGAGAGAGATGAGAGTAATAAGAGACATGCACAGAGACACTGAAGAACACAAGACATATTAACATGTAAGGAGAGACAGAGAAAGAGTAAGAGAGAGGGAGAGCGAGTAACACAAATTGATGTGTCTTAATTGTTATTCTTTACATTGTGTGAGAATGATAAAAGTGTGTTGCTCTACCGTCCATTTGTTCATCCATCTATCTATCTATCCATCCATCCGTCCGTCCGTCCGTCCCTCCATACATTCATTCATCAAAATATAATCAATACCTAATGACTCTTGTTCATTTACTAATTTTGAGAAGGAATGTAACACATGAGCAAATTCCTTAGTTTACACCAAAAAAAAAAAACTGATGTTTTTGTTTATTTAGGAAGGCAAACAAAAGCGCCATTTTAATACGATAAAAGGTCTTGAAATTGACATTAACCCAGTTCAGTCTTGTAGACCTCGCATGAATCGATGTTGCAGATCAAAAACACAATGTTGACATATCATCAGTCCAGTGAGAAAGAGAAGCGTGTTACAGTCACTTTATTTATTTCAGAGATAATCACGTTATAAATTTTGGAGTCTTGCAGAAAGCGAATTCAGCTCCCCCAAATAGAAACAAATTATTATCAAAATTTGTTTCATCCCATAGCCAAGGCAATGGGATGTAGGCATCCCACTACAAGATGCAATGGTAGAGCAGAACTCAGTTTAGCAAAAAATCTACTTAACGCCCTTCTAACTCTCACCCAACAATACGTAAGTAGCCTACAAATTTAAATTTGTGAGCATGCCTGGTTACGCAAAAAACGTCAGTAAGAACCGCGCATGGAGGAAGTTATCACTTAAATGTAAGTAGGTTACAAGACTGCCTAGATACATATTGACCTAAAATCAACATGGGGAAGTGGGGCATATGTCACACATTAATGTCACTGTGCATTATTTCACGTGGCTCTTAATAGAAAGAGACTGAAATGGGCTGATTCTATAAAGAATCTTTTCCCCTCCCCCTCCCTCCCAAAACAAAAAAAATTTAAAGCATAGATTTTTGAAGGAAATTCTGCATGTTTTATCCACTGATCTTAAAGGGTACCACCACCCAAAAATAATATTCTTACTATAGAAAGGTAACATCTTTAGTATTCCATTCCTTCAACAAGTTCACAAAAATATGTTTTCAGAAAAAAAATATATAATTGGAAAACGCATCACCATTCTCATGCGGTCTGAATTGCGTAGACTACATGTGCGGAGAGCCAGAGCGCTCTGTGCAGAGCGAAGGAATCATCCGGGATTCTATTGACGTACGCGTGAAAGCATTGGCGCACTCGCAAATGCATGGCCCGTGTGGAACCAGGAAATAGCCGTGGTTCCGTAAGTGGTGGAAATTAATTGCTTTGTTTATGAATCACACAACCCTTTGCAAAATGTTGGGTATATATTTGATATCACAAAATGGTACCAAAACATATAATAATGTGTTGTCCTGTGCCTGGTGGTCCCCTTTAATTGCTAGATAGGTTAACTCCAATCAATCCTGTAACATGAGCCAAAACTACTGTGTAACCATTTCATGTCTCAATGTTCATCTCATTTTAATGCCAAATAGCAGTATTGGGAAACCCCACACACAACAAATTAAACATAAGCTTTTATCACCGACCATGTGAAAGAACATATCATTACTAATATCTGTCCATGTAAAAAGTTGGATAAAACGGCTTTGAAATTGACTGCTCATATTTTACTAAACAGTTTTCTTGGGTTTTATTCACAAATTTCATACAAATTTGTTTTATTTGTAGATTTCATGCCATGTTCAGTGCAACAGAGAACCAAGATATTTGATTTACCAGAATGCAAGACAAACAAGCCCTCTTACAATATTAATCTTTTGTTTTGGACATAACCTCTTTTCTACTTCCCAATAAGGGGATAAATACCTTTAGGCTACACATACATCTGCTTTTGAGGTTTTTATTTGTCATTTTGTCCTCCTTTTTTTGTCTTCAGCATATAACGGTAAGCATCTAAATGTACCGATTGCTGTACACCCATTTGTTATGTTTTCACAGAACGATGGTATTTTGCTGGATAATCTTATTTTGAACATTGTCTCTAAGGATATAAAACAAGTCAAACAATATTTGGCATGATCCAACTAAAATATGAAGGACATGCCCTATCTTTCATCAAATCAACTTCAAAAGGTTTTTTTTTTTTATCAATGCAAGCACATTTAATTAAGTTTTGAAATTCAGTTATTCAAAAAATCTTACATCGAATCAACTTCAAAAGGTTTATTTTTTATCAATGCAATCACATTTAATTAAGTTTTGAAATTCAATTATTTAAAATCTCTTACGTTGAATTCAGGGCCCAAACTACAAAAGGTTTCTCATCAGTACAATTTTATAATCAGGTTTAGAAAAATTAGTCGTTCTAAACATTGCTAACTTTTACTATATATCATAACTTAATTTTTAGTATGAACATACTTTCTGGACTTATGTCTTTCAGTTGCCTTTTAGTAATCACATAACATCTTATTTAATATCAGATTCCTAATTTATAACGGGTATCTGATGAAGATTATGTAGATCAAATGCCCAGGGGGGTGTTTCACAAAGATCCTAAGTTGATCTTAGCACTAAGATGGTCTTAAATATTATGGAAAGCCATTAGTGTCTTGAAACAGTTTTATAAAAGTTATGTTGAAATGCATAAAATGTTGATTCAAATCATATATATTTTCTAATTATCAAAGAGATTTCATGAATTTTATGTGAAGATTATGAATCTCTTTGATAATTAGAAAATATATATGATTTGAATCAACATTTTATGCATTTCAACATAACTTTTATAAAACTGTTTCAAGACACTAATGGCTTTCCATAATATTTAAGACCATCTTAGTGCTAAGATCAACTTAGGATCTTTGTGAAACACCCCCCGGGCCCTTAGTCCTTACTAGATTTCATGATCCCCAGAGTTAATACAGGATTCACCAGGTTCCCGTAGGCAATGGGTTAATTGACTCTCAAAATTTGTTTAAATAATTTCAGGTCAATTATTCATGTTTCACCTATATAATATATCTCATAATCTCACAGAAAGATGCATTGTGGAGCCTGGTGGGTTCTGTATAAACTCTATGGAGCCTGCAAAATCTAGGAGGGAACAGGTTAACTTTTCATAGGATTCAAGACACCATTTGTAAATGGATTCTAAATAACACAAAAAGGGTAGGTGTATAAGAAACAGCAAAAAGCAGAACCAACATGTACCTTTTAACAAGCGAGCGATGCGGGCAGGTAGAAAAAGGTGAATTGACTTGGAATGGCATAAAAGCCCTAAGGCCAGTTATCAAATCAGTGTATGATTAGATTTGCCCGCTAAATGATTCCGCGCGGCGGACGTTTCAAGCCGTCTTAGATTTCACCGTGTATTTACCTGACCCTTTCATAGTCCTTGTCTCGTTATACTGCATACAGGTCGTAGAAGGGGGATTATGCATTAGATAGAAAGCAAATCCCTTATTTTTCCTGCAGTTATTTTTTTTTTCTTTTTTGGTAAACAACATGAAATGTAAAATTGATGGCATATTTATGGGAGTGGGGATAAAGGGAAATTGGCCCCCACCCTTCCCACTGTGAACAAATATAGAATACCAATATTATTTTGCAGGCACCTTTGACTTTCTTACCTTTTTGGAAACAGTGTCCTCCCCCCCAAAGAAAAAAAATAAATAAATAAATAAAAACAAATAATAATGAAAAAATATATAAATTAATAAATACAAATAAAATAAAATACATAAATAAACTTTTTAAAAAATAAATTTAAAAAAAATATTAATAAATAAGTGAAAAACAAATTATTATAATACAAAAATTATTACATTGTTAAATTTTGTCTTGCAAAAGGTGGACAGTATCTGTACGAAGGAAATAATTGGAAGAATTTTGTTTCTATGTCACTATATCTCTCTATGTGTACAGTAGAAATCTGGATATAAACACAATTAAGAATTTGACAGGAGAATCAATATTTTGAAAAGGAAAGCATTTATGTACATACAATCTTCCAGCTTCTTTCATTATTCTAAGACTGAAAGGTTCACAAACCTCTCTGTGTTTTAAATACTGACAAAAGTTCATCCGTTCAAGAATAAAATATATACCATGCTAAAGATTGACTAATTACATTAGATTGACATTTTCAGAATTAGAAATCAAATCCTAATGATCTCCTTTTTTTTCTTCAGTAGAAGCAAAAAAAGAGAAAGAGTATAATTCAACTGTCATTTTCCCTTTTTTAAATTTATTTACGAGGAAGCAAAAATGTCAAATTCAACTGCCAAAATCTTCTTGGTGTTTTTTTCTTGTTTTCAATAAGGAAGCAGTGTATAAATGAACTGTCAATTTCTTCTCCTTGTATTTTTTCTTTTAGAGGGAAGCATAAGAAGAAAAAAATGTCTCAGTCAATTGTCAAATCGTGGAATGTGAAATCAAATTTGCTCTGCCAGTCAGTTCAACAAATTGCTTGTCAAAATGTCATGGCTAAACAAGATTAGTCATAGAAAAACAGGCAGCTGGTTGGCTGGCTGGCTGGCTAGCAGGCCATCACAGGCAAGGAATACATACTTGTATTTTCAGTCTAATCAGACCTTTTTGAATCATCGCAAACTTCTCCAAAATATTTAAATGTTAAATTTGAACAGTTTAGTTTATAAACAGTTAATTTATCATTTTAAATCTAAATGTTTTTTTTTTGTTATGTTTTTAAATTTTTTTAAATTTTAAACAGTTATATTAAAACAGTTTAATTTCAAACATTTAATTAACTTATACAAAATATCATAAACAGCCAACCACATGTTTGTACTTGGTTTGATGAAAATTGAAGAGTAAGGCACGGAATACGTACTAGTATTTCAGTCTATATTCAGACCTTTTTGAATCATCAGAAACACAAACTACTCCCACAGAGAGACACACAAGTTTTTTAAATGCTTTTTTAAACAGTTAATTTAATAGCCACATGTATGAACTTTTTGAATCATCACAAAAACAGACTACTTACTCCCTACAGAGCGGCAAAGGTGATTTTAAAATGCTTTATTTGAAACAGTTAATTTGATAGCCAGATGTATGTACTTGGTTTGATAAAAATGGAAGAGTTAGGCAAGGAACATATACTTGTATTTCCGTTTATTCAGACCTTTTTTGAATCATTATAAACACAAACTACCCTCAACATATCTAGGCAAGAGGGGCTTTAAAATGCTTTATTTTACTCAGTTAATTACTTGTAGGGCCTCTGTTCAACAGCATCAATGCAGATGTAAAACCCATGACAGAAATGCAGCCATCCCAACACAGCATAGGAACAACAGTTAAAAAATTAACCTTCAAACTCCTGGATTTTGCACAGTCCATAGAGATAATGAAAAGTATACCTGGTTTTGGTAGGCAATTGAGTTATGAAGAGAAGGAAAAAATGCAAAGACATTTGGGGAGAAACAAACGCGGGTCATTCATTGGGTCTCGACATTAAATTAGGCTCAGACACGAGTCGGGATAATCAGGCCATTTCCCGCTCGCCAACCATCCTCCCGCCCTCCCCTCTCTCTCTCTCTCCCATCGTTGACAAATTCCCTCCCCCCAACCCCCACCTTGTCCCTCCCTTTCTTAAAGGAATCTAGTCACTCTGTTGACATGTGCAAAAACTGACGAAGGGTTGATGAAATGTGCATTTCTGTGATCTGATATGTCCACTGAGTTAAACTGAGTTAAATTAAATGGATGTTACATGGCAGAATAATGAGCGAAAATGCAAAGCGTTGTTCGCTAGCTCATTGCACTGGATTTGCACACAGATATAATTATCCAGTGGATAATTAAATATCTGAACACTTCAAGCCTAAATATCTTTCCAACAAAAGGGAAATTCGGAAAAACAAAACCCTTTAATAACCTCTCCCTCGCTTCCTTCCCTATCTCCTCATCTTGTCTCACACGTCCACGTCCGTGTCCGTCTGACTAAACAAACCGATCGCCGCACCGAGACAAATTTCACAGCTCCACACATTGGTCTTCGTTTCATCTGCCTCCGCGACTATTTGCTTGGGTTTTTTGTCTGTCGCCTTCGATTCCCCATCTCCACATGAAATATGTGCGTGATGCATGTTATTTTCTCATGAATTCTCCTTAAAGTTTCTGACTCTCTCTCTCCCTCTCTCTCTCTCATTTGTATTTTAATCTATTACCTTCTTAATGTATTAAATGTTATCAGTCATTCTATCTCTTCACACTCTCTCTCTTTCTATTAATCATTTAATGTTTATCTTATCATACCTCATCACCTATTCTTCCCTCTCTTCCTCTCTTCATTTTTCCTTATTTTCTCTTCATCTGCATTATCTTTGCATAGATCCTCACCACTTAAAGACATTCCCATCAGTGTCACTGTCACCATTGTCATCATTCTCCTCACCATCATCATCAACATTGTCACCATCATCACCATCATCATCAGTGTTGTCATCATCACCATCATCTTCATCAATGTCATCATCATCATCATCATCATCGTCATCATCGTCATCATCATCGTCATCATCGTCATCATCGTCATCATCGTCATCATCGTCATCATCGTCATCATCGTCATCATCGTCATCATCATCATCATCGTCGTCATCATCATCATTATCATTCTTCTCCATCATCTTCCACATCACACCCTTAACTCTTAACGTGCCAGGGATTTTAATGCTCTATGGCATTTGAGTGTATTGTAACTCGCAAAAATGCAGGCTTGGCAAGTTAGGAGTTAAAATGTTTTTCCAAATGTTTCTATTGATCCTGCTTCCACTGCAGCGATTCCTGATTTACACCCTGTGCAACGTTCAAATTATTTTATTGGTGAGCGGTAGAAGTACAAACAATTTACGCATAAAACACCCAGCCAGCCGCGGGTGGCTCTCAGAGAGATTTACGCCGTCTACAAGTGATATTCTCATATTCTGTTTATACCGCCAACCCCAGTAAATCAATACCGTTATTGCCCAGATAGATTACCGCCAACGAGACACCCTCAAGTCATGAAAACAATACTTGTAGATTTGAAACCGTATCGCGTATCACCGGCAAATTGCCATTTTTAGCACATGGAATTAACGAGACGTTTGTTAGCTCTACAACAACATAAAACAATTTGTTTAAATGTATAATAAAAAATTATCTCCATTTCATCATTTGAATAGATCAATTATTTATACTTCTTCTCCCATCCCATATGTCTACCGATATGTTTTTAGCTTTTATATTACAGTCAAACCATGGCCCGTTGCAGAAAGAGATGCAATCGATTGTAAAGTTGCAATTAATTGCAAGTCAGAAAATATGCGCATTTGAACCAATCAGATTGGCGCATTTGGTCACATGATCTGACTTACAATTAATTGTAACTTTACAATCGATTGCATCTCTTTCTGCAACGGGGCCCTCGTCTAGTAACCACCTGTACCTGAAGACCACCTGTCTATAATTTTAAAAAAACATAATATTCATTCCCTAGGAAGCAGTTTGCATGCAAATGAACCTGTCTATAGAGGCCACCTTCTCACAAAGACCATGTTTTTCTTACTTCCATTGTGTGGCCTTTATATACTGTGTAAGTTTATACTGTTTGTTAATAGACACACATGATAATTCACTCAAAGCTATTATGCCATAGTAAAACAAATACAAACATTTAATTGTGCTCCTTGTACACCCCAGTACTGCGGCCCAAAATTAGATGACATTGATTTGTTTGTGCATGTTTTTCCATGAAATGATCGTCCAATCATTCATTAAAATTTATTTTGCCATGGTAAAACAAACAAAAGTTTCATTTTACCTCTTGTACACGCCAATATTGTAGCCAAATTTGTTGTTGTGTGATGACATTGATTGTTTGTGCTTTTCTTTCCCATGAAATGATCCTCTAATTATTCAATGAAGGGTTGAATCAGTGGCATGAAACAAAAGAAGAACATAAACAAAGAAATACATAAGGTGTGCCCCCCCCCCCCCAATAATTTGTGTGCCCCCCAATCAGTCCGACCATGCTATGCCCCTGGGTTGAATTCCAGACAGTATTTCCTTTCCTCCCACTGATTTATATCCATGACAATGATTGGCTTGCTTTTCACACACTCAAGAATGATCTCTGTTATTTGTTGAAACAAAATGAATAGTGAGAAGGATTTTGTTAAAAAAAGAAATTCAAGGACCAGACGTGAACCGTTAACTAATTCTGTTGAGATTCTTAAATCGCCATAGACTTTGTACATAGGCAACCAGATTCCTGTAAGCAGCGGGTTAAATTACACACCAAAAAGAATCTTACAGTGTAAACCCATCTATTGATTCTGTAATTTTCAATCTCTTCCGATTGAGAGGATAATGTGATCGCTTACTGAAATAGGCAACCAGGATCCTGTATTAAAACAATGGGTAATAATTTACACTCAAAAAGAATCTTACAGTGTAAACCCATCTAATTTATTCTGTAATTTTCATTCTCTCTTCCGTATGAGAGGATAATGTGGTCGCTTACTGAAATAGGCAACCAGGTTCGTGTATAATAAGCGGGTTAAATTACACACCACAAAGAATCTTACAGTGTAAACCCATCTATTGATTCTGTTATTTTCATTCTCTATTCCGTATGAGAAGATAATGTGATCGCTTACTGAAATAGGCAACCCGGTTCCTGTATAAGCAACGGGTTCATTTACACCCCAAAAGAATCTTACAGTGTAAACCCATCTATTGATTCTGTTATTTTCATTCTCTCTTCCAGATGAGAAGATAATGTGATCGCTTACTGAAATCTGATTAGAAAAGCAGAAGGTGCGATCCTCTCTGGGGGTCTAAAACTCACAGGCGAGCAGGCGTCGATAACAGCCCATTCAACATTAGACATGAACCAACGTGTTTGCTGTGCTGTGTAAATAAAAGGAATATTTAATTTTTTTTTACTGCCATAAAAAGAAGTGATAATGGTATTTTAAAAAACATCTAATTCATACATGGTACACTCACTGTGTGTGTGTGTGTGTGTGTGTGTCTTTTTCAAGTTTGTTTGTGTGTATGCATGTGTGTGTGTTTTTAAGTTCATGATTGTGTCTGCCTATTTGTGTATGTGCATATGTGTGTGTGCAAGCATGTGTGTGCGGGTGTGTGCGTATGAGTGTGTGCATGTGTGCACACACTCATACGCACACAAAACAAAAAAACAAAAAACAAAAAAAAGTGTGTGCCTATGTGTGTGTGTGCGCAGGTGTGTCTGAATGTATCTGCACATGAGTATCTTGAACCTATTCACGCATGTTCAATAAGACAACAAAAAAACATGGATTAACGATCCTGATAACAATTGCATAAACCTTAACAAGTCTATATCTTCATTAGATGTCATGCTTATCAGAATAACACAGTGTGCCAGTGTAAACACACTATGTCAGTGTGAACACACAATATATCAGTGTGAACACACAATATGTCAGTGTGAACACACACTGTTTCACAGTACGAATACACTGTGTGTCACTGTGAGAACAAGTCTATATCTTCTTTAGATTTCATCCCTACCAGAAAGCATACAGCACGTCACAGTGTGAACACACTATGTAACAGTGTGGACCATGTTAGATTTGAGTGTTAAAACAGAGTCAACACTTATCACACTGTAAAGACATTGTAAAGACACTGTGAACACACTGTGTCATAATCTGAATACACTGTGTCATAATTTGAACACATTGGCCCGTATTCACAAAGGAGGTTTGTAGGAGGTCTGTACAAACCATGGTTTGACCAAGATTTACATCTATGGAATGCCATTTGTAAACTGATGGAGAAGGAATGTAAACTCCATACTTGTTAACAATGTTGATTTACAATTTACGGTATGCGAGCAGCATTCCATAGATGTAAACCATGGTCAAACCATGGTTTGTACAAACCTCCTACAAACCTCCTTTGTGAATACGGGCCATTGTGTTTCACAGTGTGGGCCATATTCAATTTCAGCATAACACATACCACACTGTGAAGACACTTTGAACACTGTGATATACCCTGCATTCACAGTTTGCTCACAATGTGACAAGTGTGAACACTGTAAACTGCTCAAATTTAACATGGTCTGCAGTGTGTTCACACTGTGGTCCACGTTATTGTGAAACAGTGGTTTCACACTGCGATCACATCTTTGCAACCACCTGTAGATCGTCGGGTGCGGGTGAGAAGGGTGGTAAGTCATTTTTTGTCTAAACTGAGTTCTGCATGCAATCTTGTAGGTGGGATTCTCCTCTATGTGATGCCAAATTTTCAGAACGTTATTATTCCTAAATCTGGATATAGTTATCAAAAATAAAAAACCAAGCTTAATTTGCTTTCCAGAAGTTTTAAAACAGTTCAAAACCATTTTCAAAGTGGCCCTGCCCCCTTCAATTTCTCAACTGACAAAAAAAAAAAAAAAAAAAAAAAAAGGCTGTCCTAAATAGGTTAATGTAGGAAATGCATCCTTTTTATAAAAATTTTATTTAGTAACAATTTGCCAAAGATTCAAAGTTGAACTTAACTCCGAGTTTGACCTTACCATTTGAAAGCCGTTTTTGTCATTGTAACATAGTTGAAACAGTTCTTTTGAAAATTTCAAGGAGCCTTGAAATAATTGATATAATTTTTTGTTGGAAGTTTCAAATACTTGTATTTTTTCTTTTCTTTTTCATTTGAATATTTTTTATTTCAAGGCTACAAATGGCTTTCCATAATTGTTAAGTCAAATTTAGAGTAAAGTTTAACTCTGAATATTTGTGAAACACCCCCAGGAGATGACTTGATGACTATTAAATGTACATGAATAACAAAAACAAATCTGCAATTTAAATTTGATGTGACATTTGTCGTTGATTGGGCTTAGAGGGAAATGGGAAGTGGTCACTTTCGATCTAAATGGTTAATCTGACCAGAAAATCCTTTTAAAATGGTGTCTCCTAATTTAATACTCGTCAAAAAGCAAATTTATAAGGAAAAAAAAGAATGTCCGTTCTATTTACCAGATAGATTTCAGATTTACTCCAAAAATAATGACACACTACCAACAAAAATAGCAAAAGTAAGTTACTGCAACTCAGGAAATTAAAGTTAAACCATTCAAGAATCAAGGATGCACAAAGAAAATCAGTTTTGTCTGTTAATTAAACATATCAATTATTAACACAGTACTAAATGGCCAGAAATGTCAGGAATTATAACCAAGTATTACAAAATAGAATTAAAGATGAATGAGGGAAGATTATTTATGTATTATGTCTCAATTGTTTTCTGTCTGTTATTTAATGTACCAAATCGCCAAAATGTAAGAAATTATAGTCATACATTTTTATTACATGAGAGAATTAAACATTCATGAAGAATGAACGTCTCTAAATAAATAATATTTGGTCTTTGTACCAAATCGCCAAAATGTAAGAAATTATAGTCATACATTTTTATTACATGAGAGAATTAAACATTCATGAAGAATGAACGTCTCTAAATAAATAATATTTGGTCTTTGTACCAAATCGCCAAAATGTAAGAAATTATAGTCATACATTTTTATTACATGAGAGAATTAAACATTCATGAAGAATGAACGTCTCTAGATAAATAAAATATAGTCTTTCAAATAAAGAACTCAACTATTGATGTACTATTAAAATTGGCCAGAAATGAACAGAATTATTGCCATGAATAGCACAAGATACATGTAATTAAACATTAATGAACAAAGTCCCTAGGCATTCTAAAAGTACTAAATGGCAATGAATGTTCATAAAGTAATAATAACCGTGTACTGGTACTGTGAGAGAAAATCAAACATTGATGAAGAATGAGACGGAAAACATGCACAATTACTTCAGTTATCTAATCAATCAAGCGTAAAGAATCTATGCAAGCACACAAGTTCAGAGGGAGAGGGGGTAACGACTGTAATTTTGAATGTCAATTATTTATTCATGAAATCAAATTCTAGTTTGTGAAATGTCAAGAGGGCTGAAATTGGTAAATTAAAATGTCCCCCCCATCTCATCACAATGGACAAGGTCGGACCTGAAATACGCAATGAAAATTATCAAATAATGAGCGCACATTCCCTCACCTACATGCAAGCAATGAAACGTATTATCGTCGGTTGAGAGAGAGAAGGGCACTAAGTCATCTTTTGTTCTTTGGAGGTATTCATGTTTCAAGTTTGGAAGCCCTGTAGAAACCAAGTTTAGCTCACGTTTACTTTGGATAAATATTTCAACCATTAGGAAAAAAAGGTACTATCTGAAATGTTGGCATGATGAAGAGAAGGCTCCGACCTACAAGATGGCATGCATAACTCAATTACGCCATAAACTGACTTAACGTCCTTCTCACTCTCACCAGACGATATTCAACCTTGGTAATGGAACCATTCAAGACTACAGTATTTCTGTTGGGTGAGAGTGAGAACGGCATTAAACCCATTTTTGGCTAAATTGAGTTCTGCATAACATCAAAGACTGTAGAATTACAAGACAGCTCACTGGCGGTCGCGCAGCGATGTCCCTTCAAACAGAATGAAGATTCAAATCGAGCTTAAGCCTAGAGCTTAGTAGCCATATGAAATTTATTATATCACTGTATTTGTGTCATTTTTATTAATAAAAAAACATTTAAAAATTATAGACGATTGCTTTTTTTGGAAATTCAGTTCCATTCTTTAGTAAGAATTTAAAAGAAAATAAGGATCAAACTGTACTTACAAATACTCGGCAAATCAGGCTAGCATGAAGATTGAGCAACAGCTTAAGTGTCGACCTTAGTAACCTATAGGAATATGTTTTTATGTAGAATTAATATTATCCTCATGATAAGAAAAATATTTAAAAATTATAGTCGATAGCGATTTTACAATTGAAATCAAAGCTGTGAGAAACATATTTTTTAAATTTAAAGATTTGTTACCGTGTAGAGAAAAATGGCAATGGCTACTCGCGTGTTATAATGTTAATGCGCGCTCAGTCCGCGCACTGTCTTTATTTAATTCTTTATAATTGTACGCGCAAATTGTGCGCAAAGCAAATTTCACGCGCGATATGCAAATTTAGGGTCGTCAAACTTTATCACGTCATCTTGAAGTTATTTTTAGTCAGGCGAAGTAAACATTGTTATTGTGACGTTATAATGAAAAGCCTGCGTATCAAAGTGCGTGTTAATTTTGTACATCGCGCTCTGCCCATTCACGTTGTACAGGATAATTGTCCAGTGGTCGGTCTTTCCATTAAGCGTCTTTGATAACATCCTGTAGGTTGGAGACAAATTTATTTGGTGCCAAATTTTCAGATAAGTATTTTTAATTTTAAAATAAATCTAAATATAAGTTGGATTGGGTTTCTTCAAGGCTACCATAAACTTCAATAATGAGTATTTCTGAAGTACAGCATGTGGAGTCTTCTCTATGTGATGACAAATTTTCAGATAATAATTATTTCAATTTTTTGAAATATCCAAAACTAAAAAAGAACTTAATTGGGTTTCTACAAGACTGCCACAAACTCCCATGTAACAAAATGCTACTTTAATAGCACCCTTCTCTTTCTCAACGACGGACGATGACAATTTGATTCTTTTCCAGGCTAAAGACACTGTAGACAGCTGCATAATGATAACAGAAAATCTCTTTCATCCTCTCACATTCATTCATATTAATGTCCAGTCTTAAATGTGTGCCCATGCATAGGATTTGGCGTGGGTGTGGACTAATGCGCACATGTGTGTTCTTCCGTTTTTCCATTCATTCATATGTACCTGTGTGTATGTGCCCATGCATAGAATTTGGCGTGGGTGGAGATGAACGCATACATATGTGTTCTTCCATTCATGCGTGCGCACCCATCAATACAACGCGATTGGTTGTTCTTGCATCATTTGAATTCTTTATCATTGTGAACATTACAAAATTCATCAACTTGATGTACATAGAAAGTATTCTTGTTGCTTATTGAATGTTTTACTTAATTTGAAGATGCCTGCAAAAGACGAACATTATCTTTAAAAATATGGGCAGAACAGGGCAGATGTTTTGGAATAATGACCGTGGAAATGTCAAAAGGCTACGGCTAAACTGGGCTGAGTGCTTGTTCAGGTCGATGGCCCTTCAAAGAAAGAAGAAAAAAGATGAGCAAGGAGGGGGAAAAGGCTGAAGTTAGCCAGAGGTGTGGGAAAAAGGCTGAAGCTAGCCAGCGGTGTGGGAATAAAGAGGGAGTATAAGAGGTCTTAAAGGGATAGTCAAGGGATAGTGGTTGTACATGTGTTGTGTATATTGGAAGCTTCACAAATACAGGGCACAAGTAAGTGGGTTCTTTAATAAAGGTAATTTAAAATTACTAAAGAGTACACAAAGTAGTGAAATAAGATGCTTATTGCCATAACCTGTTCTAAAAAATGTCAACAAACAGAAAATGTGACCTAGTTGTTGCTAAGAAGGCAATCGTCCAGCTCCAAGAAGTGTATACAGGTTAATAAAATGTAACATCACAGCTCAAACAGCAAAGTTACTAGATCCCTTTAATAATGATACCTTTAAGTTGCTGCTTATGTGTGGTGTATATTTAACAAAAAGGGGAAATAGCGAAGATGTTCTTCAGAGTGTGGGAGATAGGTAAACAGGAAGACATTGGCTCCAGTGAGTTGGCTTCCACAGGAAACCGCCAGAACCGGATGAACCTTGTGAAACATCAGGGGAGCGCAAAGCAGAGCGCAGTGGCTCCAAAGTGGACAGTTTTGCAATTTCTCCTTCATGAATTTCACTAAGTACCTTTCAGTTGCTGCTGCTGATGTGTGGTGGATATTAAACAAGAAAGGGAAACAGCGAAGATGTTCTTCAGAGTGTGGGATATAGGTAAAAAGGAGGACATCGTCAGACTGGATGAGCCACATGAAAAATCAGGGGGGCGCAAAGCAGAGCGCAGTGGCTCCAAATTGGACAGTTTTGCAATTTCATCAATGTCACTAAGTACCTTTAAGTTGCTGCTGATGCACATATAGGGGGGGGGGGAGCGAGAAGGGGAAACAGCAAAGATGTTTCTCAGAATGTGAGAGGTAGGTAAATCAGGGGAGCAAAAATCAAAGCGCAGTGGCTCCAAATACCAAAGCTCGTAAGTACCTTTAAGCTGCTGATGTATGGTGAATATTAAACAAGAAAGGGAAACAGCCAAGATGTTCCTTAGAGTGTGGGATATAGGTAAACAGGAGGACATCAGCTACAGTGAGTTGGCTTCCGCAGGAAAACGGCAGACCGGATGAGCTTCGTGAAAAATCGGGGATGCGCAAAGCAGAGAGCAGTGCCTTGAGAAGCGAGGGGGATATTATGGAGGTCTTAAAGGGATATATCAAGTCAAATGTGCCTTTCTTTTTCTTCTTCTTCAAGCAGTAGGGTTTGTGACATTCAGAGAAAAACAGAACAAAACAACAACAAAAATTAAATGAGGAAGAGGAGATAAAAGGATAAAAAGATGATGAAGAAGAAAAGGGGGAAAGGGGGCAACAGGGAAAATGTGTGTAGCAGAATAAAGCAAGAAAGAAAAAAAAAACTGAATAACACTTTGAGTACCAGGGATTTTAATGCTCTATGGCATTTGTGTGCACTGTGTTGTGCAAAAATGCAAGTTTGGCACTCAAGGAGTTAATAAAAAGGAATGAATTTTGAAACAATTAAATAAAAAAGGTCAAAGAGAGTGATGAAGCAAGGAAAACAAAATTAATAAATAAGGAGAAATTAAAAGGGACAAAAATGATTAATAGAAGAGATTGACACAGAATTCTACAATGAGTAAGCCTCCTTTATATATGCATGGCAGATTGCAGACGTTTGTACGAGGATATTGCGCGTGATTGTCCATACACATCCATGATGGACAGTAGTAATAGTTTTCGAGAAGGTAACCAAATCTGCTACTCCTTATGCAGCAACACCAACCGGAAAAGCGTAAAAAGGCTTCGCTTTCGCCACTGATAAATAATCCCTTCTTGGGCCAGTATGGCAGGGATATATAACATCTTCAACACAACCAATCTAGGAGTAAAATAGTGAATAGTTTGACAAGGCGAGGTCAACTGTCTATAAACATGGGGGAAATCCCAGGTTAGCTTTAAATTAATCAAGCACAGTTTTGGTTCCCTATCTTTTCCTTATTCATGCATCCCAAGTATTCATTAAGTGCGACACGAGACATAATTATCCTGAAAAGGTTTTTCCCCCACCCCACCCTCTCCTCATCTTTCTCTTTCTCTTTTATACTCCTCCAATTTTATCTACATCTTTTTATTCCTTCTCTCTTTCTCTATTTCTGCCCCCCTCCCCCCCCCCCCCTGTCTATATACTTCTTTTCTTATTCATGTTTTTGTTGATTCAGAAAAACAACCTAGCTGTTAAAGGTCGTCACCTTAATTGTGTATTTCCTATTAGCTCCCTCTCTCTTTATCTATTTCTGCAAGTCTCCTTGTCCACTGCCCCCCCCCCCCCCTCCCCTTTGTCTTTATCTTTGTATTCTTATTCATGTTTTTTGTTGATTCAAATGTATGCAAGAAACACCCTTGTTCTGTTAAGGTTGATGCCCTTTTTATATCTCTATTCCTATTCGTGTTTTCTCTCGATTTAATATGTCCGAAAAGAAACACCCTTTCTTTAGAAAAGGTCATTACCCTATTTTGTTTCTTTTAACCTCATCTTTGTTCTGTGCCAATGTTTTCTTATTCATGTTTTTTTGTTGATTCATATGTATCGCAAGGAACACCCTTGTACTGTAAGGGTTATTGCCCTTTTTATATCTCTATTCCTATTTGTGTTTTCTCTCGATTTAATATGTATGACAAGAAACATCCTTTCTCTGGAAAAGGTCATCATCCTTTTTACCTTGTTTTCCTTTGATCTCTTTTCCCTTTTATCCACACATTTTACAACATTCTCATTCTCTCATCCCTCTTTCTCTTTCTCTCTTTCAAACCTAGTGTGGTTTCAAGACTCTCTGAATTATATTTGGCTGCATCTATCAACTCCTTTTTGACCCACAATCAGCATTTGGAGGTATGTTTCGGGCCAATGGTCGCAGTTAATAAACGCAAACTTGTGTCTTTTCATGTGTAATGAGCCCCATCGTTTTTGAAATGCTGATTAAAGGCCCTTTTTTAATGTGTTCCCAAGTGGCAAAAGAAGGTTCTGTATGTCTGACCAAGGTAAGCCTGAGAGCAAGCCTAATATTGCCATCATTACTAGGTTGATGAGTGCTCATTGCGAGTAAAGTAGACAACCTCCTTTATTGATCTCCTTGATGTTATCATTAACCCATCTAGGACTAGCCCCTCATGACAAATGCGTGCTACATCTAAATCAAACAGTCTTACATAATGTCAGTCCCTTACTGTTGTCATAACCTTCACCTGGTTGCCGTTAGCAACAAATTAACCCATTGGAGACAATGATATACAGACAGAGCACACATTTCCCCATAGCCTGAGATACCAAGGGTTAACAAAGCTTTTTGCTATCTTTCTCTTACTACATCACTAATGCTCTTTTTAGCTATTTCTGATATAATGTCACTCCTATAGCACAAATACATTGTCATTCGGGGTTTCTGTGTGCAATATGTTAAGTTGATAATGTGATCCGTGAACTTCATATTGTCAAAAGTGATATTTGAGACTAATAATATACCAATACTGCAAGATTCTTCTGAATAAAGTGTGATAGTTTTATAGGAAACAAAATAATGTTAGAGTTGATATGTACTACGATTGAAAAGCAACCCTGTTTCATTCTTATGTTACCATAAGCCAAACAAGAAAAATGTGAAAGCTGAGAGTTATAATGGTTTTTACTAGTACCCTTTTAATAAAAATACTAGATCCCTTTAATCGATCTTTCAAATTTCTCAAGATAATTTGTCTCTCCTTGAAGTTTCCCCACTTTTGAAGAGCAAATAATGACATAACTTGGGGGAGTTCTCTGTCTGATCATGAGTCAATCAATTTGCGATTCGTCACCATCACAAAATGTTGGTTTCCATGGTAATGATTAAAATAACGACGTAAACAAATAACATACAGCAATTCTGTCAATTGAGGCAGGTGAAAAGTTGATTCATGGCATACTGTAAAGCATGCATTTTACATCAGAATTCCTTGGAAACATTTATTAAAACAAACATCACTCAGCGCAGTGAAACAAAATTAACGCTATAGTAAGTAATGCATTAGATTCAAATTCGATGTTGTGAACCCATTGCCTACTGGAACCTAGTGGACAGTGCATTAACTATGGAGATTGTGAAATCTGGTAGTGAAAAGGTTAAACTTATCATTTGTTCCACACTTTATAACATTTCAAGAAAAAATACTAAGTTGCATAATACTCAAACTTTTAAATACAAAGTTATATTTGACAAAAGGGGTATGGTAAATCATACTGTATGTTAACGGTTGATATAAATAAATAAACATACATTTACCAAAAGACTGAACAGTTTGATGCATATGACTTCTAATAAAAAAAAGTTAATAATTGTAAATAGGCTTTCAACAAATATACAATATACGAATTTTCCAAAAACATTTACATTGGGACAATCCTTAGAAAATACTGTACATCCTATACAAATGAAATGGAAAGAAGAGGGGAAAAATACATTGAGATCTAACTTTTTAAAAACCTGTCTGTAGCCTCATCCCAACTGATATCCACAACTTTGGGGGTATTCAGTTCCACAAATCCCCCCACCCTCACTTCATATTTTTCTTCTGCGTCTATGCATTTAGTTTCACAAAATCTCCCCATCCCAACCCCATCTTGTATCTTTTTTTCTCATTGATGTCTTTCATTTCACAAAATCTCCCCCATCTCTATCCCTATCCTAATTTTTAAGGGTATTTTTTTTCTCATCAACATATTCGGTTTCACAACAAACTCCAACTGGTGTCATTTTTTCTCATCAATGTATCCGGTTTCACAAAATCTCCCTATCCCCTCCCCAACTGGTGTCTTTTTTCCCTTCTCATCAACATATTCGGTTTCACAAAATCACCCCATCTCCAGCCCGACTGGTATCTTTTTTTCTCATCAATGTATTCGGTTTCACAAAATCACCCCTCCCCCATTCCCACCCCAACTGGTGTCGTTTTTTCTCATCAATGTATCCGGTTTCACAAAATCTCCCTATCCCCTCCCAAACTGGTGTCTTTTTTTCCCACAAAATCACCCCATCCTCAGCCGGACTGGTATCTTTTTTTTCTCATCAATGTATCCGGTTTCACAATATCTCCCTATCCCCTCCCCAACTGGTGTCTTTTTTCCCTTCTCATCAACATATTCGGTTTCACAAAATCACCCCATCCCCAGCCCGACTGGTATCTTTTTTCTCATCAATGTATCCGGTTTCACAAATTGCCCCCATCCCCATCCCAAACTCTTCTCTCTCTCTGCATTGAAGTGAGGGCATAAAATCGTCTTGGGAGAGTGAGAAGGGCGGTAAGTCCATTTTAGGCTAAATTGAGTTAACGCGTAGCATCTTGTAGGTCGGAGCCTCCTGTACACGGTGCAATATTTTTCAGATGATACTTATGTCTAATTTTGGAAACATTCCACAAATATAAAGAGAGAGCTACTGTACATTGGTTTCTACATGGTTATCAAACAATTTTTTTGAAAGTAATCAAAAAATGACTAAGCGCCCTTCTCCTTCTCAACCGACGACGACGAAATGGGACTCACTGCACACAGCCATGCTAATTGATATCTTAAGTGACCAGAATTGGAAATAAAGCCCCAGTATCAGACAGGCTGGCTAGACGTTGAGGTAAATGATCCCTCAAACCATTCACCCCTTCATCAAATCTCTCTTTTTCTTTCCTATCCGTTTGTCCGTCCATTTTTACTTTGTGCATCTCTCTCCCTATATCTTATTACTCCTTTCCTTTGCATTTCATATTGAACCTTTTTTTTGTTTTCTTTTTTTGGGGGGAGGGATCAAAATAAATGTGTCACTTTTCTTTTCTTTGTGCATCTCTCTCCCTTTCTCTCATTCTCTCACTCTATAATGTTGTGTCTGTTTATTTTGCATCTTAATGCACAAATGTATATATCTATGTAACATCCCTCTGTTTTTTTTCTCATCAATTTTGTTCTCATTGTACTTGATCTAACAAGTCCTTCGCATTTAAAATAGAAGCTTTTTTAATCTCGGAATTCGCATTTAAAATAGAAGCTTTTTTAATCTCTGGATTGACTGGATGTCTCATTATATATTTGACTCTCTGGCATTGCCCTTATCCATATGTCATTGTACATTAGTGTACTTTTTTTTCCTGCAAAATGTCTGAACATCAAGCCATTTTCAAATTTTCTTTTAGTTGACTGGATGCTTGGGGCGATTTTCTTAAAGTCTATAGAACATTGTCTATGGGGATTAACTTATCAAGCAAATTTGATTTCGGCTTTACACGCATTCTCCGTAGATCCCGTTCGGAGTATTTTTCGAGACCAGTCCTGAATGGGTTAAAAAACACTAGTGATTAATACAACCAGGCGGAAATGAAAGAAAGTGCAAATTGTTTAAAGCTCTTGTGTCAGTGAACTTCAACATGTGTAGAGTGCAACAACTTTTTAAAACTAAAGTTGTGAAAAGTAAAACAACAAAAAAAGAAAGAATAACAGTTAAAGAGAGAAACAAGGAATGTTAGTTAAAGGGATAGGACAGTTTTGGTCAAACTTAATTTATTAACCAAAACCTGCAACCTTTCATTACAAACTAATAGTTACAACTCCAACATGCCCCCAAAAGAAGCTGTTAAATCACAAGAGGGCGCTGTCTAAAAACATTGGTTTCAACAATTTGTATAAAAGTCTTGTGAATGTGATGTTTTGTTAAAATAATGATTAAATAGAGAGATCATCAACAACTATTTAAAAACCTCTTTGGTAAGTTTTTGAAAAAGTGTAAACATTTTGTAGAAATTTGTCTTAATTATCGAATAAATGTGGGACCCACCCTAATTCCGATCAAATATATTTATTGATATTTCAGCTGTTTCTCAACTAATTTAGTTTGTTTTATCTTTGAAATCATGTGTTCTTCCAAGTATAACACCTAGTTTTTCATTACCTCACAAATTAATTATTTCTTGAAGCGCCCTCTAAACCAAAACTGTACTACCCCTTTAAAGTTGTAAACAGAGAAATGCACAAGGCTAGCTGTCATAAATGGTGCCATCTTCATACTACTATTAAACCAAAAAACAACTGAAACCAATACCAATTCCAATGTCAAAAGTCTTTGGTGATGCTTTTAATGAATTCCCCTTGGCCCAGTTGTAGCTGATCCTCACATTTAACCCATTAAAAACTATTGAATTTCAATACCACATATAATCTCCATAGACAACCAGGTACAGCCTTAGTAATTAAAGTGATCTGTTAACTTTGTCAAATTCAACCCAAATCACTTGGAGCTTTCACGCTTCTCTTGTACCTTGTTGTTTGGCTTATTTTGAAGTATCCACTGGAAAGTTATAACCATTTACAAAATCATTGCAATGATTTAGCAAATATCACTTTGCACGTTTCACTTATTACTTAGCTGTATGAAATTTTCATGCATTACTCCGTGGACATCTCAGATCACAGAAATACTGAAATACTAATTTTACCAACCATGCATCATTTTTTGCATATGTCAACAAAGTTACTAGATCCCTTTAACGGAACATGGACAATCTCAAAAGAATAATTAAACAACAAATCTTGGCCTTGGCATTAGAAAGTCACAAATAATAATACAGCCAAAACGCTTGATTATATTTTGTTACTCAGCAGCACTAAAAAGAGAGGTAACGAAACATATATACCAATGTCAATGACCTCGTAAAAAAAATCATCGCAGACAAAATCATCTTCATGTGTCCGTTCGTTTGGCTACCCTTTCCCCCGCACAATATCAACATTCCATACCCAATCCTACATCTAACTGTAATAAAAACAAATACGAGCACCGGGTATCGTAACGATATCTCAAGCCAATGAGCTCATCGAACCCCTGTTCAATTTCCATTCCCTACGAATGAGTCTTCACCAGCCCGATAGACCAACTTTTAACCCGTTATTATTCTGATCACAGATCACAATTTTGTTTTCTTTTTTTTCTGATACCAGATCACAAAATATTGCAGTATTAATTTGCCAGTGAAGATGCTGGAAAACCTAAAGTATTACAGAAGTTATGGTCAACAATTTTTTTATCCGGCCTCCCTCGACAACAACAAAACAGTTTTTTTTTAAATAACCCGTTCTTCTGCAAATATGCTGCATTACGCAAGTAAAGATACTTCAGTATTTTCTTTCATAAAATAGAAAAGAAATCACATTTATAATTGTTTAACCAAAGGATTTATTCCTTCATGTGTCTGCGTAACACCCTCGTGTGTTAATGGCTGCTTGTTGAATGAAAAACAGCATTCCAAATAAGTTACTTAGATTTCTTTCTACCACATTATCACTATCAGTTTCCAATGATAACACACAGGTTTTTGTCTTCTAAATTTTAGTCTCTAAAAGAGAGTAGTGAAGATACTTGCTACCATTCAAACATGACCACTATCAATTACTAATGATAACACACACATCTTAGTTTCTAAAATGAAGTCTCACACAAACTTCTCTTTCCCCTTAAGACAGGTGCCCTCAAACTTCGGTTCCCAACCTCGTATTGGTCTAGAAACTGGAGCTCAAGCTGATGAAGATGCACCTGATAGTTCCCAGACCGCCTCAATTTACTGTTCCAATTTAACCCTAAGCATTTGGTATGTTATTTTCCAGAAAATAGATTTTAGGTTTAACCAAATGAAGAGAATAAAATCTCATACATATCCATCCATCTGCCAATTTCCTGAAAACAAATTGCTTGAAATGAAAAATGCCCTTTTTACTTATTCCCCTGCATCCACAATGCATTGCCCTTCCTAATACATCTCATCTTGCTCTCTCAAACTAGCTCACTCTTTTTGCTTTATTCTCTCATCTTCTCTCACTCTGCCTCCCTTTCTTCCTTTTCTTTCCCCTTTATTTCTCTTTTTTCTGTTTAATTTGTCTGTTTCTTTTTCCCTCCTTTTCCATGTCTGTCCCGCAGATGAAAAATGAAGGAACAACTTATAAAATATATACAATAAATAAAATGGACGCTGTCCTGTGGTACCGTTTTGTTTTCGATTGAGTGTCAATGTCGCATACTTGCACCACACAATAAATATGCCATAGAGCTGTAAAATCTCTGGCACTCGATCATTAAGCAAATAGTAAGCATCATCCCCCTCAATGTGATTGGTATATATGTGGACGTGGTGTGGCAAGATTGGTAGAGCGCGTGCCTTCCAATCGTGAGATCCCAAGTTCTAACCTAGAGTATATATGCCCATCGCGTTTCTTCCTTCAGCAAGAAAATGTATCAAAATTTGCTGCTCTCAACCCAGGTGTATAAATGGGTACCCGGAAGGATGGAATGTAGTTCTTTAGCATTGTGTGCACCTACAAGGTTGCCTGGCTGGAATGCTCTCCAGAGAGTGGAAAACATGCACCTTTTGTGTTGGATTGAATGCAGTTTGCATCCGATGACCTGGGTAATAATATTATTGTAAAGCACTTAGAGATGATTACCAATCATATTAGGCGCTATATCAATTGAGAATATACTCTTAATTATTTGTTCACCACCCCCACCCCCCCCCCCCCCCTCAATTCGCCTACATCCACCACCTCCTCCCCTCCACTGTCTAATGGAAATCTGACCGAACTGAAATCAATAGATAGCACTTAGAGCCACATGATGTTCAGTACCACTAGCATATAGAGATTATATACTGATCATGAATAGTACATCATATATTAATATAAAGGAATGAATTATATACTAGAATATCACCCCCCCTACCCCCAGTTCATATATCAAAGATTGAATTTCAAACTAGAATATCATCCCTCCGCCCCCTCAGTCACATATTTCATTGTCATCTACACCAAATAATGTGATTAAAAGGTTATTTGTGGAAGGAATTTTGCAGTGCCTCTAGCATATATAGAGATTTACTGAATCATTAATAGTACATCATATATTAATATGAAGGATTGAATTAATTACTAGTACATTATAATTATTGTGATATATAAGATTTAATTATATACTATTATATATCACCCCTTCTCCCCCCTCAGTTATGATTGTATTGTCATCTACACCAAATAATGTGATTAAAATGTTATTTAATTATTAAATATGTAGCTGCACTGGCATAAGGAGATTGACTGAATCATGAATATTGTAATACATATAACCCTCTGAAACAATGGCACATCATCAATGCTAGATAAATGCCAAACAAATCTCAAAATGCAAATTATATAACAAAATGAGAAAAAATTAGAAAAAAATGAGAACCAAAATATGAATATCATAGCTAATAATTTCTCTGCAGCTGTTAGAAGTATGATAAAATATACCCCTTTCCTTTACTTCTCACATACAGTTTTATCTGCATGCCCTTGCAGATGTCTGATTCATTTTTATATATGATAATTTTTCGTTAAAGTATCCATAATTCAAAAATATAAATTTCAAAGAATCTTCCTCATATCGTTTTGCAAAAAGGGGAAGCCAATTATACTAAAAGTAAGTATCTATTACATATCATTTCAACTAGATACAACCTTGGAAAAAATACAATTGGACCAAGCACCTTTTGCTCAATTTATGAGATATTTAATAGTGTAAAAACTCTAAAAAATTGAGCATAGGGTGTGCTTGGTTCAATATTTTTTCCATCGCTGTATATAAGTACTTATACTTCTACAGACTTTCCCTACCCCAATGCTCAACATTAACAAAGGCCTGCTGGCCCGGGCCACCACATCCGCATTGATGCTTAAATTCCACTTGCCTGAATGGGCAACCAAATACAAACAAATAATTTTGTTTTCTTTGTTTGGGGCCACCAGATTCTGGTTTTGGGCCACTAGAATGTGAACAATCTTGTTCGTACTTGCCTGACTGGGCCACTAGGCAAACAAATTAAGTTTAAGCATTGCCTTCCCTGGTTGCACACCTAGGGGGTGTTTCACATAGATCCTAAGTTGAACTTAGCTCTAAGTTGGAATTAAAAAGTATGGAAAGCCATTAGCTGCTTTGAAAACAAATTCTAAAAGTCCTTTTAAAATGCTGTAAATGTTGTTTAAATTCATTAATATTTTTCTATTATCAACGAGATTTCATGTTCTTCATGTAAAATTTATGAAAAGTCTAAAATACTTGCATTTTTGCTTTTAGTATATTTTGTTCCAATGCTACAAATGGCTTACCATACTTTTTAAGTCCAACTTGGAGTTAAGTTCAACTTAGGATCTTTGTGAAACACCCCCCTAGACATAACCTATATTCATGGCTTATGATCGAGGATAAGTGATAAGGCCTCTGCCCTAGAAAGCAGTAACTCGGTATGAGAGATGGGATGTTAATCTGAAGTAGATCTAGACATGTTTTTCAATTTGCATTTTAACCCATTCAGGACTGGTCCAGGAAAGACTATGACCATGGTCTATGGAGAATGCATGTTCTAGCACCATTGAATGAGTTTAAATGGGTTAACCCTTTAAGGACTGGTCCTGGAAGTACTACGACCGTGGTCTAAGGTGAGAAAGTTAAGAATTTAAGAAACACTGGGGGAAAAAAAAGCAATTCCAGTTTCAAGAAGAGGCAATTGGAAAAATAATCCATTCCAACATTCATTCTTTGCTTGCTCATTTCAATTAAAACTTGTTCCTGTCAGTTATCTTGAGTTGTGTGTGAGGTTTGAACATGCAAGCAAAAGAAATACCAAAATATATTTATGGCTTGAGAAGAATGAGAGAATGTAAGATAGATATAATGAAAGAAATTTATGATAGAAATACTGACAAAAATAATTCCAGAAGATAAAGACAATGGGGAAAAAATAATTAATTTCAACTTTCATTTTTTTCTCCTTTTATTAAAAAAAATATATATCACAAAATAAAACTGACCAGAAATATATTATTATTTTTAAATGATAATAATTCATGTCAGATATCTGGTGTTAGGTGGGAGGTGCGAAGCAAGCGGAGCTCGCAATCGAACTGACGCCAGCTTGATGACTTGAACCAGTTACCCGTAAAACAAAATAACGGCCCTTTTTTTAGGCGGTGGCGAACCTTATTAAAAATGCATCGTGCCCACACTCGTGGGAAAACAGACAATGACGCACACCCGCGATCGTGTGAAGCTCATCTATATGCAAGAAAACATGGGAATACTTAGATAAAAAACATAGAAGCCTCGTTTATCTTTGGGACAGACAGAGTGATGTAACTTCTCAGCCTTACCTCGTTAAAGCCATCAGGGTTTTGCAATACTACACATTTTTGATAGATGAAAGGCAAAGTAATTTTGACACTAGTTCCTTAATACGTTAATAAACCAATATCCCATGTTTTGTTTCTCTAATTGAACATAATATAAATACTCGGCCTTAACCAGTTAAAGCTGTGAAGATTTTGTGATACTATGCATTCTCGATAGACGAAAGGCTAATTATTTTCAATATCAGTCCCCTTAACCTGTTGCTTACGGGAACAGGGTGGGCTATGTACAAAGTCTATGGGGAATTCAGAATCTCGAAGGGAACGGGTTAACAGGTTAACAAACCCATTCCCTCAAAGATATTGTACAGTGTAATTGTAAATTATATTCTCATGAGCATTCAAGTTTATATACATTGTACATGTAAACAAAAAAGTTGGAAATTAAAAAACTGAGACACATCAATCTTGATCTGTACTAAATTCTCTACTAAAAGGGGCTCAAAATCAAAGAGCTTTGAGCAGGTGACCCAAGCCCCCTAAACCATATGGTATGAGGGTGGTGTGGGGATGGGGATGGGGAAGGGGGGGGGGGGGAAGGGAGACATTCACACCCCTTCCATTTCACTCGTGCCAAATTATATTGGCCTGGAATTACATTCCAAATACACTCAGCCTGGGTTTTATGGAGGATGTCTGAAACACTAAAAATCAAACCGTCTCGTACAGGTAACATAACCATTATTTATGATATAGAGTGTTGGGAGGGGTCGTCAAAGTGGGGAGGGGA
>JBAMJV010009229.1:0-121452 GCA_037951105.1 Echinarachnius parma
CAATATAAGAGCACATAATGTTCATTAAAGGGATATAGTTGAGTATTGGTAAAACTTAACTTTAGTAACCAAAACCTGCACCATTACGGTCCAAAATAATAGTTATTACTTCACCATGCTCGAAAAGTATACACAATTACAAACAACTATTAGTAAAACCCCTGTTATCATTCAAAAAGAGCAGTTACAACTCAAGAGGGCGCTCTCTAAAAAAGCATTGGTTTCAACCATTTTGTTATACTTTTTTAAGGCAAGCTGCAACGATCTGGCATTAGTAGAGAAAAATCACTTGAATGGGTGTTCATGGTGTTCTGATTTGCATCAGTTCTTTCTTCTCCTTTTACAATTTCTTTGCGAATTGTGCAGAATGCTGTGAATCCCAGAGGGGCTAAACATAAATAGAATATTGATGTTTGTAAAGTGGTTCCACGATGTACCTCATCAATTCATCCCATTAACATTTCAATATAAAAACAGTAAAATGTCTTTTGAAATAAAAAACAATTCAGTTTTTTTTTTATAGATGTAATAGTAGTAAGAAGAAACAACATGGGGTGGTCATCTAGAAAGGCTCTTTTACCATCCATTTTCGATCACAGCGAGGGTGAAAAATGTTGGTTACATCTTTGTCTATTTGAGCGTGTATGTGATGTTTTGTTATGGAGGCCTTCCAATTAACACTACGATTGCTTCTACCTAAACAATGATATCATATTATGAATCCCTCGAAAATAAAAGAGTCATAATTTGTTTGCATGGTGACTCCTCTTCGTTAATGTATACAAAAAGCAGAAGACACCCCAATAAACTATTAAAATAGAACCACAAATTATAGGATCATGTCTACTATTACATCTTATGTTTCCAATTGCTGTAGGCATGAACATTTTCCTTGCTTCTACCTTAATAACAAATTTATCAAATGAATCCCTCCAAAAATAAAAGAGACATAATTTGTTTGCTCATTGACTCCTCTTCATTAATGTACCAAAAGCAGAAGACACTTAATAAAACTCAATTAAAATAGAACCACAAATTATAGGATAATGTTCGCACTATTAATACATCCAATGTTATCAATTGGTGTAGGCATGAAAATTGTTCACATGAATCCCTGAAATATAAAAGAGACATAATTTGTTTGCACGGTGACTCCTCTTCATTAATGTACACAAAAAGCAGAAGACTTTTAAAGAATTAGACTAAATAAGAACTACAAATTATAAGATAATGTTCACACTATTACATCTATGTTTTCAATTGCTGTAGGCATGGACATTTTCCTTGCTTCTATCTAAATAACAATATATTATGAATCCCTGAAAAATAAGAGAGATATGATCCGTTTGCACACTAGATTATCTTCATTAATGTATACAAAAAGCAGAAGACACTCCCAATAAATATTAAAATAGAACCACAAATTATAGGATCATGTATTGTCCACACTATTACATCTTATATGTCCAGTT
This sequence comes from Echinarachnius parma, assembly GCA_037951105.1. Lineage (NCBI taxonomy): Eukaryota > Metazoa > Echinodermata > Echinoidea > Clypeasteroida > Echinarachniidae > Echinarachnius > Echinarachnius parma. The sequence goes on from JBAMJV010009229.1 coordinate 1,473, forward strand.
GCTGTAGGCATGGACATTTTCATTGCTTCTATCTAAATAGCAATGTTATCATATGAATCCCTCACAAAATAAAAGAGACATACTTTGCTTGAGTTTGCACACTGGATGCTCTTCATTAATGTATCAAAAGCAGAAAACCCTCAATTGATTATATTATAAAAAACTTAATCAAAATAGAACCACAAATTATAGAATCATGTCCACACTATAACATTCAATGTTTTCAATTAGTATAGACATGGATAGGTATGATATAAAACTTTGGCAATAATGAATGCCATTCACTCTGGACTATAGATAGAAAATCTTCAGGAAAATCTTCAGAGAGTGAAAGATGTTTTTTAAATTTTTTTATATGGGAATTCATGAATCATAAATACAACATTTTATGTGATGAAATCGTTTTTTTTCCCCGCTATATTCTCATAACTTGTCTTGTCAACTTGTTTTGTTAATGTTATTCCCCTCTCAGAAAAATAATAATGCTGTGATCGCAAAAAACAACAGTTCTGACTCTGAATAACATGCATTTTGCATGCATTTTCTGTTGACCTAAGAGTACTCAATTGATTAATTTAAATGACACATCAAACTAATAACGGATGCCTGAACTCCCATTGAAGGTAATGAATTAAGAAGCTATTAAACTACGTCCCTTCTAGATTTCAATTTGTGTAATAAAATAAATGATACCACCCACCCATGGGACCAAACAACAACAACAGCAACATTAGCATTAGTATCAACAAAATAACAATAACAACAACAAAATAACAGTTATCTTCCAATGCTGATAAAGGGGGTAAAGTGTTTTCCCCCTATTTCCCATAACAAAGCCTAAAAAAAAAAGAAGAATATAATCGTTAAACCATTGCCTATGAGAACCCGGTGGGCCAGGTATCAACCCTAAATGGGGAATGCAAAAGCTAGTAGGGAATGACTTATTATCTTATGAGACACATCAAAACATTAATGAATAGCCCACCAAAACTGGACTCTAATTGAAGAAAATGATTTGAATTCTGGAGCTATACCCCTTCTTGATTTAATCTGGGGAAATAATGAAAGGACGCCACCCACTCACAGGGGAACCAAAAATAATGGTAAAGTGAAATAAATATACCACGCATAACAGATTGAATACAAATCATTAACTCACCCCAAAAAGCTCACAATAAAGGAAAGTGATTTAAATAGACCAAGCAAGCATAACAGTAGTGAATAATAAACCATAATGACAAAAAAGCTCACAATAAAAGGAAAGTGATTAGATAGACCATGGATAGACCAAGCGTAACAGTACTGAATATGATGAAAAGAAGCGGAGAATAAAGGAACAAGTGAAATAAATAGATGAAGCGTAACAGTTAATCCCCACACTTAGGACAGCTTACTGCACTGATTTCTTTCTTTGGAGATAATGAGTGATAGGTGCAGAGATGGGTAAATAACAAATCATAAGAGTTTAAAGAAAAGTGTGGGAGAGAGACCAAAGTAAATGTAGAGAGAGGAGTAAATAATAGAAAGTCAAAATGGAGAAAAAAGATAGGACAACAATGTATACAAATTAGAGGAAGGGATAGTATACAGAGAGAGTGGGAGACAGAGCAAATTAAGAGATATTAATACAAGAATATATTAAAGAGATATAAATACAAATTACCAGAGGGGAAAAAATTATGAATTTATGCAGATAAAATAGGGAAATGATGGGGAAATTGAAAATGGATAAGATGGAAAGATAGAAAGAAAACAAAAATGATATCTAGAAAAAAGACTTATGTAATAGTCCCAAAGAGAGATGGGTGGAAAGAGAGACAGAGAGAGAGAGGGGGGGGGGGGGGGGGGGGGTGGAAGGTGGAAGTGGGAAGGGGGAGAGAGTCAAGAGTGGATGAATTCATCTCATTCATCTCTACCTAGGTGGTTTGTCCCTAAAAAGAAATAAGAAAGAAAGGAAAAGTGAAGTATCGTTGAATAACTCGCTCTCACAACCTCTCATCAGCGACTGTCAACAGTTGCTTCTTCCCCCCCCCCCCCCCTGAAGTATCCTCAGCTTGTTAGTTTGTCTCATTCCCCTTCTTTTGTCAAACTCAAGTTGTTTGTGCCAGCGAAAAAAAATAACAGAAAAACAACTTTTCTTCCGATCGCAATAGTAATCTATGGGTGGAGAAGGGGCAGCTGTGATTTCGAGAAGGAGAAAACTAAAAATAAAGAACTCGAAACAAGTACCACTCATGAAGTCAGTGGATAGAATAAAAGGCCGGAAGATGGGGAAACATCTTTGCAAGGGAGTGAAAAGGATTTATTTTGGGCAATCTGAAACATGAATAGAAAATACTAACAAATATGTTTCAGTATCCTATTTATGTGGTACTCTGAAAATCAGCGGGAGATATTGTGGGAAAAGTAATAATTAAGAGAAGTTTGAAGATTGAAGGATCTGGAAGGGGGTAAACTATTCTATTTGGGAAAGAGTTGCAGTCTCATAATTGGAACATGAATAAAAATACATAAGAATATGTTTCAGTATACTATTCATATATGGTACTCTGAAAATCAGCAGGAGATATTGTGGGAAAAGTAATAATCAGAGAAGTTTGAAGGATCTGGGAGGGAGTAAACTTTACTATTTTGGGAAAGAGTTGCAGTCTCATAATTGGAACATGAATCAAAATACATACAAATATGTTTCAGTATACTATTCATATGTGGTACTACAATAATCAGCAGGAGATTGTGTGAGAAGAAAAGTAATAATTAAGAGAAGTTTGAAGGATCTGGGAGGGAGTAAACTTTTCTATTTGGGAAAGAGTTGCAGTCTTATAATTGGAACATGAATCAAAATACATACAAATATGTTTCAGTATACTATTCATATGTGGTACTACAATAATCAGCAGGAGATGTTGTGAGAAAAGCAGTTTTTCAACAGCAGTTTGAAGGATCTGTATAAAGTGTGAGGGGAAAATCTGTTTCTTGAGAGAATGTGTATACTGTAACATGCACAAAATACATTGAAATACAAACAAATATGTTTCAGTATACTATTTCTGTGGTACTTCAAACAAAACAGCAGGAGATTTTGTTGGGGAAAAGTTATTTTCTAACAGAAGTTTGAAGGCCATACTTTCTATAAGGAAATGGGCTAAATTCTTATCCTATAATATGAATGAAATACCAACAAAAATATGTTTCAGTTTACTATTTATGTGGATCTAAAAAAACAGCAGGATATAATGTGGGAAAGTTTTTGTTTGTTTTGAGAATGGAAGTTTGGGACTTACACAATGTATGAAATACAAACATAGTTTTCTATACAAGGGTGATTTTCAACATTCCTCACATACACCTTATTTCAATTTTTTTCAAAAAACAATTTTTTTTAAAACCAGAAGATAAACATGATTAGTATAAATGTAGGTGCAAGTTAAACAATACTATCTAGGGACAAAAGAACAACCTCCGGGCCAGATAATTCAAGAAAAAAATACATGACTTGCAGCAAATCGTCTTTGAAAGTCGTTATAAGGTAACCCAATCAAAGTGTATGACAGTAACACACTCTCTTGGCAGGCCTATGTTTCATTCCTTTCTAATAAACTGACTTTGACTTTTACATCAATTCACACCTTGCCTCTGGTATTCATCTTCATTTATCTCAATGATGACAACCTGTTATCTATTTCTCGAACTTGAGGGTCACCATGATTTATTGATCCAGTTATTGATAATAACATTCTCAAATGAGGAATTTTTCTTAAAGAACTTGCCCATGAACACTGATTTGTTCTGTATTTGGGAGACATTGATCAGCAGGGCATAGTGTTTCATCTCAAAGAACTAATGCATGATGACTGATCGCATTCATTATGATTTTTCTGTAACAAGGTCAAAACACAGTTGTGCAATTTAATATCAAAATACTTATCATCTCTGGTGCCAAAGCTGTGAATTTTCTTTAAAATAAAATTGGCAGATGGAGATCATCCACCAAATTATGTAAGGTCCATGGTCAACATCTACCATAATGTGATCTACTGAGACAGCTAGGCCAAGACTTTACTGTCAGAGCTGTGACTTTACAAAAGGGATGGCAAGTTGGCCCAATTTTGTTGTGAAACCATTTAAAAAGGGTTCTCAGTTATGATACATAGATGGGGTCCAGGAGGCACAAGCCTTTTCTTACTGCATTCTGTGGGAGTTTAGTACATCAAATTATGTAAGGGTCCATGGTCATTACTATTACTGTCAGAGCATAAACCCCTAACAAAAGGGGTGATATGTTTGATGAATTTTGTTGAGAGACTCTTCTTTCAAAGGGTTCTAAATAGATGGGGTCTAGGGGGCACCAGGCATTAATCAACGCATCCTATATATACAGAATGATAGTTAAAAAGATAATTGCATTAAGAATTTGTTAACCGCTGTCACCATCACTATTTTTAAATAATTTTTTCAAATCATGAAAATAATAGAAAATGAAAAGAATCCTTCTCCCTCATTAACATGTAAAGGACTGTGACCCCCCCCCCCCCCCCCCCCCCCCCCCACCCCCTTGAATGTAGTCAGGCTGGGGCATCTGCTTACAATGCATGATTAAAGGGATCTAGTAACTTTGTTGACATGTGCAAAAAGTGATGAATGGTTGATGCAATGTATATTGTTGTTATCTCATATGTCCACAGGGTATTGTGTGAACATTTCAAGTCAAATGGACATTGTATGGCCAAGTAATGAGCGAAAATGCAAAGTGATATTCAGTAACTCACTGCACTCACTTTGTACACGGAAGAAAAACTCGCCCGGCGTTTTTCTTATCTGAATACTTCAATCATACATATCTTTGTAACGAAAGGGAAACTTGAAAAATCGCAACCTGTCCCGTGATTTTATTGTTAATACGAATACAACAAGGTATAAGGGAACCGCTAGAATAAAAAAAATTTATTTTGAGGATTTGGACAATGTTACTAAGTCCCTTTAATATTCACCATAACAATAATTTTCATTGTTAAATTTGAATTCCCCTCCCCCCTCCCCATCACCACAATACCTTGCCCCCTCTTCATTCTAAGAATTCCCACAAACCAACAAAGACAATTAAAGAGCAAACTTTAAACAATCAATCTCTCAACGCACTTGTAAGGCAGTGACAGCACAAGGCCAATGCTACCCATTAACATCAGAAAAGACTATCCCACCCCCTAAATTCCTTATCCCTTTCCCTCATGGTCAAGTAAACAATTAAAGGGACAGTACAGTTCTGGTCAAACTGAATTTTAGTAACCAAAACTTACTCCATATCATTACAAACTAATAATTATAACTCCAAAGGCAGAAAGGCAGGTTTCAACCATTTTAAATTTCTGAACCGTTTCTGAACCAATTTTGATCAAAAAAATTAAAATTTATTCTGCCATTAAAATTGTATTCTCTTTCAAATTTTATACGCAGTTTTTCATTACCTCACAAAAAAATTATTTCTCGAAGCGCCCTCTATTCCAAAACTCAACTATCCCTTTAATGCTTGACCATGGACAGACCATAGACTTGTAGTAAGTCTATGGACAGACCAACAAGCATTTGGACAGCAAGCCTGGCTTGGACATAAGATTTATTGTTAATTTTGTCCAATCCAGACACTAAGAATGGTCAATTCCATTAAACCAGTAAAAAAGATGGTACTGGACATAGCAATGACCTCTACAACTTTCACTAGGTCAAGCCAGGTATGAGCCCTTTCATATCGAGAGGAACTTTGCATCGGTAGTTGGAACCAGTATTGGTTGAACTTGGATAAAACTTGGTATGAATCCAAACAGTAGCTTTCCCATAATCAGTTAATATCTAAATTAGAAAGCAAAGACTACACATCGTAAGCCTGATTTTCTACAGAAAATCTGCCAGCTTTATAGAACACAGATGATATGACCATAGAAAAGTGTGTTGAAGGCTGAAGGGTTTCCAAATACATACCTTGAGCAACATACCAACACAGATCAAGTTATGTTGTATTATGCTCTGTTATGTTGTCTTATGTGCTCCTACTGGCAAAACCCAAGGTAAACCGATGTTTATCTTGGTCATCATATTTCATCAAGTTTATCTTCCGCTCTATATTACAGCATACCATTTCTATTCTGCTTTATATTTCACCATGCTTATCTCACTTCAGGCTATATATTTCACCATGTTTTAAAATCCTGCTCTATATTTCACTGGGCTAACCCATGCACTGCAACATTCTGCAATTCCCATACAAGTAATACAGGGCCCTTCAGGTTCCTGTGGGGTAATGGGTTAATATTCCACTGTTATATTTCAGCGTGCTTATCTCCCTCAGGGCATTATATTTCATCATGTTTATCTTCAGCGTAATGTTTCAGGGCCAACATTGAGGGTGGTGAATAAACAAGGGATATTAGCACCCCACCTGGCTATCATAAAGGGGGGCAGGATTTGGACCACACAAAACATACATTTAGCCTTGCCAGGTAATCCCAGATGAAAAATTGCTCGAAATTGCTATGAGTACAGTTATTGATCACTGAGCTAAGGTTGTTATGTACACATTTTTCTCCGTTTGGTTTAGGTGGGTGGGGGGGGGGGGGGGGGGAGGGTGGATAGGCAGTGGGAAGGATTAATGCTATGAGGGGTGGGGGGTAGGAAGGGATCCCCTTTTAATCTCAACAAGGCCAGATTTGAAAAGAAAACACAGAATGTGAGAACAAATGGCTGTGTATCATTTAAATATTTCTTTACAGTAATTTTAAGAATGGCAAAGTATGTTTCCATATTGAACCAAGATAATGATGGAAGCCGTATAATAAAGAGCAACCTACATGAAAGTAAATATTTAATTTATCATTATGCACCATCAAATGCACATATTTGTCGAGGCCAACATGTAAGTTAAGATAAAATATGTGAAACTGAAAGTACTTTGTATCATTGCAAATGGCACTATCTATACCAAAATAGGCCGAAAGTAATCTATGGTGTCTGAAATGAACCAGCCCTATCTGAAAGATAAATAGTTCTAGATTGACCCACCAAAGACAGAGTCCTCATTTTGCCTAGGCAAGGTTCTTCAAAGAATGTGGGATACACCAAAATTATACAATCCTAAATAGAGTTTAATAAATGGATACTTCTCATCTCAGCTTTAGCCCATCTCCCATCAATAGATGGATGGTGTCACTTCACCGGAACCGAAACTAGTCGTTTATTTCAGCCCATTTAGCCAGTTAATGTCTCCATTAAAAGAAGCTGATTGTGGGGGAATGAAGTTAGCATCTATAGATAGATAGCCTGGAGGGTGTTTCACAAAGATCCTAAGTTGAACTTAACTCTAAGTTGGACCTAACTACTATGGAAAGCCATTTGTAGCCTTGGAATACAATATATGCAAAAGCAATTACAACAAGAATTTTAGACTTTTCATAAATGTTGCATCAGGAGAATGAAATCTCATTGATAATAGAAAATATTAATGAATCAAATCAACGTTTTATACCTTTAGAAAAAGGCCTTTTACAACAATTTTAAAAGAAACTAGTGGCTTTCCATACTTTTTAAGTCCAACTAACGAGTTAAATTCAACCTAGGATCTTTGTGAAACACCCCCCAGGTGATATATGGTGCATGGCATGTCCAATGTTTATCTACCGACCGGTTGGTGATCATCTTATTCACCTTCAATTCATCACAACTAATCGTCATAATTTTCTTGTTTTTCTCACGATAGGCTAGCATCCAAGAAGAGAGAATCTGATCACAGGCTATCTTTCACAGAGGTCAAAATTACTACAGGCCCTCCTAAAAATTTCTTCAGGCAACCACAATTTAAGTAATCCCAATTTTTTCTTACCCAAATGAGCAAACAAATATAACATAGTTTGAAAATTTGTTTGTTTGGGACCATATAGAGTGGTCAAGTGTGACACTGACATCATCAAAAACCTATTTTTAGAATTTCCAAATTTGAACTTCATTTTCCGAAAGAGCATCAAAAATAATGTCCAAATGTTGAAAATCAATATGCTCATCCGAATTAATTCATTTCAATAGGAAATCACTGTACTTTGCTCTGGTTCATAACGTTACGAACCAGAGCAAAATAACAGTGATTTCCTATTGAAAACTATTTATTCGAATGGTCATATCTCCGCCAATGTGTCACATATTTGATTGATTTTCAACCTTTGGGCATTATTTGTTATAAATGCTTTTTCGGAAAATGAAGTTCAAATTTGGAAATTCTAAAAATAGGTTTTTGATGACGTCACACTTGACCACTCAAATTGAGAAATTCTAAAAATAGATTTGTATGATGTCACAGCTTCGGTACTCTATTCAGGTTTCAGACCACTATAATTTTACTTGCTCCACATGCTCACAAGGTAAACAAAAGGTTAAAGGGAAAGGCCAGTAGTGGGAAATAGCTTTATTGTTCAAACTAATTGATTAGTATTATTGAAATAACATAAAAAGGAGCGTGTGTGGAAAAATCTGAACGGTACTATCGTCAAATGCAAAAAATCAGTAAAAACGTTTATGAAAGCCGCTGACATTGAGCCTAAATTCACGTCAGCTTGGCCCGTCTACGCTGGCCACATTCGTTCGATTTGCCATAGGATTTACACGCATCGCACGTGGCATCGCACCATCGGCGAGATATCTAGCCGGGCCGGATCGATATGATAATTTACCAAATATATCAATTAGTAGGCGGTTTCCAGGCAAAATTTGTATCATCCCGTATTAGTAAAAACATATTCTTTCACATGATTGGTAATAAGAGCTTCCATTTCATTTGTTTGGTAGGGGGGCGTTTCCAAAACTGGCCTTCATCTTTAATTTCAAGCAATGGTTATCATCCTTAAAAAAAAACTCTCACAGTATCCAGTGGCGCTCAAAGAGACAGATCATGAGATGTTGTTAGCATTGTAATAATAAATAATAATATCAAAAATATATAACAAGTTAATAACAAGCCAGTAAATCACCCATACAAATGATAATTAACGCTCAGCGTGTGTGATCTCTCATCTTCTAAAGCCCAAATAGAGAATTACACAAATGCAGGTCCCAAACTACAGGTGCTTTGATCTTCGAAGTAATCCCCTATCTCTACACTATCTATGGTCAGTGGCATAGCCAGGAATTCTGCATTGGGGGGCGGAGGGGGGGGGGGGGGGGGAGGCTTTAATAATGTGAAAAGAACAACAATTCATCTACTATACCAGCAGACACCCAAGCAAGCAAACACAAATTGTTTGTTTTAACCCATTTAGGACTGATTGATTTTGCTATAAGTTACACGTATTCTCTATAGACCCAAGCCCAACTATTGTTGGGACCAGCCCTGAACAGGAAATGCATGCTGGATCTGAAGGGAGTGGGGCCAGAGGACCCAGGAGCCCCTTCTCGCTACAGCATTGTCTATAGATGGTCTACTTTGGGACCTACCGACAAAGGGGATGGTCTAAACCGGGTAATCATGTTATCACAAGCCTCTTAACCATCCTTATCTCACCTCATATGCATGTATCACAAGATCGGGTAGCTGCTAATGCTGCATTTAGAGATACCATATTAGGACCTGATTGATGCATGCGACTTGTAAGATTTGATGGTGAATTACTGGTGGTGTCCGTGGTGGTTATCGTTGATTCGCTTCGATTTGGTCTTTTAAAAGCTGTTCAGTTTGTATTGAGACAAGATTACAACTTGTCTACACCATTATCCTGTTCATCTCAACAAATTCCCAATCTCTATTTTATAATGGGGTTGAAAATTGAAATACTCCCTCTTAAATCCATGAGGTTCAATAAATGCAGGGGTGTACTGATTAAAAACCCTATTCGGGGGGGGGGGGGGGTATTTTGAGGGAATGAAGCAACCAAGTCAAGTGTAATGGGGGAGAGACATTTTGGAATTGGGGGTATTGAATATTGGCTTTTAGTGTTAAATGACATGAAAACAGAAAATGTGTCACTTCATAAAAATGTGTATAACAATAATTTAAGAGCTCTATTATAGCATCATTTAAAAATTTAAATTGGGGGTGAGGGGGGGGGGGGGGGGGGGGAGGGTGGCTGTAGTCCCCGAAGGCCCAGCATCTGTATGCCAGCGAATAAATGTAGTTAGATGTCTTCTTTTCAGAAGACTTATATCTACTTTTTGGTCCATTTAATTCTGATGTTGCTTTAATTATAAAAAGTGGGAAAGTAAATATTGCTTTAGGTAATGAACCATAAAGGGAAGAAAGCTAGAAACCATAGGAACCTAAATTCTTTTGCCAGGGAATCTACATATATGTCACTCTTTTATTCATTTCTTTTATCCACTTTTTTTCTTTCAATCTTTCCCAAAATTCATTCTTTTCATCAACTTTTCACCATTTATTCCTTCCTTCTTTTTTCCTGCTATTCTTTCTTCTCTCTATCCATATATCCATCCTGTTCTTATTTCCTTCCATCCCTCCCTCATTTTTTAACCCTTTTACCACGGCAATAGATATACTGCTTCAATAGCTATATACGAGATTATTTTACGGACCGGTCGAGTTACCCCACTGGGCGCGCACAAAAGAACCGATCGATATCTGGTTGACCATGGCATTGTATTCGCTTCTATTCAACCTAGCGTGAGTTCGCTGGTCAAGTAGTTCACACAATAGAGGCGATCGATATGCATAGTATAGGGTCAGCGAAGTGAAATTCTATGCGAAAACTATGATTCTGGCTTGTATGGGTTTGTATACGAATATCCTGAAATTAGACTTGTGTATTACCATGATAAAATTGTAATAAAACAATAATCACGCAACTAGAGTCGGGGAAACTTGATATACATGTAGCCAAGGGTTCAATCTTTGTATTCAGCTAAATTATATTGTACTTACAAGATGCATACATGTATGTTTATGCAATTAATATAGCCCTTGCTCGGAACCGAGAAATCTCGGTTCCCGTATATGAGTAGGCGCAACGGGGACCGAGAATTCTCGGTCCCCGTAGTGATCGGGTTAATGTACTCTTGATTTTGAAGATCTACCCAGTACTTTTCATAGAGTACAGAAATTGGAATGAGCCTGAACTACAATAACAACCAATTTTGATAAAGCTAAATATTTTATGATTTTCAATGAAACTTGAATGACACCAGAGAGGAACAGGATCATTACATAACTGTGATCAGATCGAACCCACCACGATCAAACAGATCAGTTTCAGCTTAAATCCTGCTTACAAAGATAAAGTAGCTCTTGTAGTAATAAACATGCCCAATAATGTATACGACACACGTATTGACCCAAAGACCCACCTTACAACCAGCTAAATAAAGATAAAGCATAAGATACGCGCGACTATTATATAAGAACCAAAAAACAATGGGAAGAGACTATACCGAGTAAATACAATGCAATCCCACACCTTTGGTAAAATTGTGTTGTTTAGGAGAGATGTTGAATACTCCTCGTATACAGTGCTCGATATTACATTTTTAAAAATAATTTGTGGCCAAGTGAAATGAAGGCTTCGTAAATTTTAGTGGCCTGAACACTGAATCCTATGGCCCAAAGAAAGATATCATAACAACAAAATCATGTTTAATTTGTGGTATTTAGCTGTTATAAAGTGTTGGTAGCCTAAAGCCGATTTTGTTGGGCCATAGGCCCAATTTTAAAAGACAGAGAGACACCAAAAAGATATATAGCCTATCAATGTTACGAAGCTTTTGGGAATGTTTAAATTGTTAATGGATTATCGCTGATGCTGTGCCGAATTATCACTCAGCATCTATTACTAGTCTCTTTATTTTGTGTCTATTTGCAAGACCCAAAGGCCTAACCCAATCTCAGTTCTAACATCACACGCACATGATAATGTCTCTCAGCGTTGTGAAGGAATCAAATGTTTAAATTGTTAATGGATTACTACACTGCATCTAACTCTTAGTCTTTTCTCTTTCTTTTATTTATTTGCAAGACCCCAAAAACCTAACCCAATCTCAAAATGTCCAACATCACACACACATGCCGAACCCAGACTCAACAAACACACGCAACACAGAAAACACAGATCCTTGATAAGATGTGATGATGATACTATAACATGATAACATGCGCCCCTTATCTATTGCCTGAAACTTAAAGGGATCTAGTATTAACATTCTCTGAAATCCCCCCAAAATAACAAAGAATTCTAGCAGTTCTCACATACCTTGTTGTACTTATATTACTGCTAGAAACATGCTAGAAACTGCTAGATTAATGTAAAGTGTTTAAAGAATAATGTGCATCAGTTTTTTTGTGCATTATAATTTATTTGTTTACCATGTTATTTTTTAAATGTATCTTTGAACATCATTGTTATATTGTACCATGATCATTGTTGGTCTCCGGACCTTGGCATCATGTTTATATGTATAACGGAAATAAATAAATAAATAAATAAATAAATAAATAAATAAATGGAGCAGGTTTTGGACTTGGTTTTTTTAATTTCTCTTTCATTCGAGTGTTTAGATTGTTAATCATCCACTGGATAATTTCAACTCTATTCGAAGTTAGAGAAATGAGTTTAGTGAATATCACTTTGCATTTTTGCTCATTACTAGGTCATATGACACTCATTTACCATGAAATGTTCACACATCACTCAGTGGACATATGATATTACAGAAATACATATTTTATCAACCCTTCATCAGTTTTTGCACAAGTCAAAAAAGTTACTAGGTAGATCTCTTTAAAAGAAGAAGAAAAAAATGGTATCAAGAGATTAGGCCAAGATGTAAATGGTCGGTATCTTTTGCCTATAAAACAGGAGCAACATTTAGGGCCTTTGTGGTATCATTTATACCGTAAGAAGTAAAACGTATACGTTTTATGTAGTTGCTACCGACTTGAGCACATCATTAGCGGTTGCTGGGCAGATGATAACGATTCCGCATCTCGTCTTTAATTACTGTGAATCTATTTATCCTCCTTCTCAGTGGTTTAGACCATAGGAGGCTTGGGATAAATGATCAATAGACTACCACTGTAAACATTAACTTCTGGGTTGCTTGGTAACCATATTGTTTACATGAATGAGGGGGAGGGGGGGTTAGAGATGAAGTTCATAGATGCATGCTAAGTGAGGAAAATTCTTGTATATGTGACCCGTGACCATAAATCAGTAATAAAGTCACAATATTTCAATTTTCTGATTCAGAAATTTGTGAATTCTCCAAAATCTCATATACCTATTTCAGTAATATGGCAACAACAGCATTATACAAAAAAAGGACAAGAAATCCAGCAATCATATAGATATACTTTATCGAAAAGTTAACTATTTTCTAAATTTTCCCAGCTCTACACATGGTGGCTTTATAAGGGTAAAATATTCCATTAGCCTAGCAAACCATACAAAGTAAGCAAAGAGAATCTACCTTAATTATTAATTGTAATAAACTAAGCTTGGCAAGCAATCATTTCTCACAATATACAAAGAGAGAGGAAATGTGCCCAATGAATGCCTAGTTCAAGCCCACACTGCCCGCTTAATGGCACATTAGATTTGATTTCATTTTCATTCAATTCAAGTTTACAGACAGACAAATTGCCCAGTACTAGTAGATCAATGAAAAAGTCAAATAATTTCATAATGCGTTTAATATGCAATGAATAAAAAGTAATCATTATCCTTCTATAAACACACAGACAGACGATGCCTGGGTCATTGGGTAAAGGTGTGTCTGTTTCCGAAGTTTCATTGTCTAGAAAACGATGGTTAGGAATATTTAAATAAAGGAAAAACAAAACTAGAGTCTGAGTGGCAGGACAAGAAAACAAAAGCAGTTTAGAAATCAATGACCCAAATCAGAGCAGGTACTTGCGAATAAAATATAAACATTTTCATGTGGGGACAGAAATTTATGGAGAGACAAGGAAACAAAAACAATCAAACAATCAGTCGCCATTTGAAGGTAATCAATAAACAATAGAGTAGTAGTGAGACTAAATTGGCAAACAATTGCACAGAATTTAGAATCTAACCAACTGAAGCATAAAATCTACAAATACTCATTGCTGATTGGTCGAAAGTCAACCTGGGCTTGCTCACTGATCAATCAGAGCAATTTGTGCAACCAACCACTCCCCGCTGTATAGGGCCAACAGGCTTCATATGATTTTAGCATAATTTATGAATTATAATACAAAACTCAAAGTTTATGGAATTATTGGGAAGTTGATGAGTGAGCACACTATTTGTATAACCCATTGTGAACGCAGGGTATATCACAGTGTTTTCACAGTGTGTTCACACTGTAATGATGCTCCAATTTAACTTTCCCACAAAACTGCTAATAAATTACTGTACTTTTAGATTTTCTTATCCTGCGCTGCAGCAGATGAATCATGATTCCTGTATTGTAAATAACAAATATGCAAATCAAACTAGTCATCCATGCATATTGCATTGTGTGGATGTAATTTTGCTTGAGTCTGAACAAATAGAAAATATAACAAAAATCTGACTTCAATTAATAAAAAAAACATAAATGAAAATGCACATACTTAATTTCCCTAGAAGTGTGGATATAATATTGCTCGAATCTGAACAAATGATTTTTTTGGTTTAAATCTGACTTCAATTAATAAAACAAACATAAATGAAAATGCATTCTACGTAATTTCTCCAGAAGTTAATGAGAAAGATCATTATTCCTATTGTAACTAAATAACAAATATGCAAATCAAACTAGTCATCCATGCATATTGCATTGTGCGGATGTAATTGTGCTTGAATCTGAACAAATATTAAGAAAAAATAGAAACAAATCTGACCTCAATTAATAAAAACAAATATAAATGAAAAAGCATTCTACCTAATGTCCCCAGAAGTTAATGAGATAGATCATTATTCCTATTGTAACTAAATAACAAATATGCAAATCAAACTAGTCATCCATGCATATTGCATTGTGTGGATGTAATGGTGCTTGAATCTGAACAAATATTAAGACAAAATATAAACAAATCTGACTTCACTTAATAAAACAAACAAAATGAAAATGCATTCTACCTAGTAAATGTCCCCGAAGTTAATGAGATAGATCATTGAGGCTTTTCATGGATGAATGGAGCGGGTGTTTGTTCATAAAACCAATACAATGAATGAATGAATGAATGGATGGAAGAATAAGAGGCTAACAGTCTGTATTGTTTTGTTCACTTAATTTTCTGCCAATCAAATTTAATTTCAAGCACATAATTGTCTTGTTTCAGTTATGAATTCAGATATTAGTGTGCGTGCATGCCTGCAAGCTTGGGAGGATGTGTGTGTGTGTTTGTGTGTGCGCATGCATGTTTATGATACACATTGGTTTATTGGTGTCTATCTGCTCATAGTTTTGGGTATAAGCATGGGCTGTAAAATAAGGTAGCTAAAAAGAGCCAATTAAAGGACAAAGGAAATACAGAAAGAGATCGAAAGGGATAGGAAGAGCTAGAGGAATCTCTAAAATACAGGTACAATATACATTATCAGGGCATTTAATTATGGATGCCAACGATGCCTGCTAACTGGATCCAATTATCCAAAACATCTCTACACTACTTTTGAATCGGTCTAAAGTAATTATGTCAAATTATGTCCCCGGGGACATTTAGGACTCTCAGTTTTCAATTCAGAGTCATGAATTTACAGATAGAATGATGGGCAGAATAAAAGAAAGAAAGACTCTTCTTTCTCTTTCTTTTTCTCTCTCTTTCTTCCTTTCTATCTTTCTAACTTTCTTTCTTGTTTTCTTTCTTTCTTTCTTTTATTCTGCCCATGAGGAGATGGAAAAGGGCATGAGGGGGGGGGGGGGGGGGGGTGGGGGGAGGGAAGAAATAACAACATATGACAGAGAGGGAAAAAAGAAGGAATAACAAAAGATACAATGAAAAGAAAGAGAGACAATAATCTAGGCGAAAACAAGGGATGAAAAGGGACAAAAGAAGATACAAAAGAAAGAGGGATGTGAATAAGGGAAGAAGAGGGAGAAAGACCAGGGGTAGCTAAATCACTGAGAAAATTAAAACATAAATGCGTCTAATTAAGCTCCCAAAATTACATACCCTGTCCATTCTCCTATTCAAAACTTGAGTCCCTATGGAATCAGAGTGGATCTTAAAAGTGTCTTAACTGGTTTCAGATTATTCCCTGACGGGGCTGCCATTTATCCTCATAATATCTCTCTCTGGTTCTACAGACAAAAAAGAAGGGCTGACCATAAATGAAAATGAGGATTTTAAAAAAGGGAATAAGAAAGAAGAATGCATCACAAAAACGAAATGAGAAATCTTATTGAATTGATAAGGTGGTACTGGTAATCCTGTCTGGTTCAGCAGAGAGAAAAAGAATGGCAGACTCTAAAATATAAAAATGCTAAAGAAAATTGCACCACAAAATAAGAAGACATTATTGAATGGGCATGAGGTAGTGGCTATTCCTGCAGAAATGGTGAAGAAGGTTTGATGAAATTAGATGGGTTCTTACTGGATGAAACATCAGTATCTGTTGCAAATACAGCATTCATTTTCAGTAACAAACTATAGTAAGGACTAATTATATTGGTCACTCTCAGGTTTGTGGAAAATGCATGTTCCACATAAATGGTAAACACAAAACTCTCTGATCATAATATAGTTATACAATAAACACTACATGAACTTATCATCCAAATATAAATATTTCCTTTTATTTGTTTTTATTTATTTATTTGTTTTATTACAGAAGAGTTGAACTGTCAGTGGTTGAAATACCGTTTTCCACAGAGGCCCTCCATGATCTCCATCATTATTCTATGTTTATCCAGTGCATCTTTCGGACTTGTGTGAACCCCTCTTATTCCCATCATCACCAGTCCAAAATAATTACAGCACTTAAAAAGCCATCACCACGGATAATCTCTCCCATTTAATAAGAGCTTCTAGGTTCTCTTGCTAATTCACAGTCCTGGAACTACTGGCAAGACCTGGACCTATACAATTAGGTCTCCCGCAAATCAGTGTCATCTTAAATCAGGGTCTTCAAAAATCAGTCTTCTTATAAAAAAAACAGGGTCTTCAAAAATCACAGTCTTCTTATAAAGTCAGTGGTTCTATATCCCATCTACTGCAGCCTCTAATCTTCCTTAATCCTTTCTGGTACCAGACAGCTAGGCTTGGTAATCCATGGTAAATCTGTTTCGTTTAAAAAACCTAAATAGGCGTAGGTCAAAACTTGTGAATTCTGAACATAATGTAATACCTTGCCACAACCATTTCTGGTCATGAGACTAGTTTTGCAACCATACATGATTTGATTTTGTTGTAGTACAGCTGGGGGTTGTTGCACAAAGAGTTATAACAGGGATGCCAGTGGCAAATGGCTCCAGGGCCTGAACATTTGTGGATACTCAAAATGATGCGCGCGAAGCGCGAAGTCCCTTTAGTTGGGGTCCAGGGCCCGCTTTAGGGCCCTGAAAGCTCTGCGGTTCCAGATGCTCTCTGGTGCAGTTCGAGCCTATTTTGGGGATCATATCCCCCAAAAAGAATTGACCCCAAAAAATGTGACAAATTTTTTTTTTTTTTTTTTTTTTTTTTTTTAGCCGGAATTTTTGGTAAAAAAACAACTCTGGCATCCCTGGTTATAATCAAATGTAAGTTGCTATTAAATGTAAGTTGCGATTAATTGCAAGTCAGAACATGTGACTAAATGCGCAAATCTGTTGGTTCAAATGTTTTCTTACTTGCCATTCATTTCAACTTTACAATTGATTGTAACCCTTTTTGCATGGGGAGGAGGGATACAGCAAGCTTGGATACAGCATGGCTGACTGATCTTAAAAATTGTTTCTGTTTATACCCATAAGCAACATTGGAGGGGAGAAGACTGAAGCGCAAGGTATTACAAATAGAAGAAACACTATTTGTATAAAATAATCATCTTAATTAAACTTGCTATGGTTTTATGTCAAGTAAAAATAAAATACAAGACACAACAGTTAACTCTTAAACGAAACAGCCTTATCTGGAATAAGCCTTAGACCTAGGAAAAAAACAGAAAGTAGACCAAACCCAAGAAAGTTCACAGTATATTTTAAACCCAGTTCACTCTATTCGAGCTAAAGTATTTCCTTAAATAGCCACAAGCGACTCTATAAAGAAAAGATTTTTGGTAGACTAGCTTCATTCCTTAATGAAGTACATAGGATAACTATTTGTGCAAGTAACCGTCTTTAATTTTCATGCTTTTATGTCCAGTGTTTTGAAAATACAAGACACAAAAGTTAAATCTCAGTTAACGCTGAAAACTAAACAAGTTGCATCTAGAGTAAGCCCAAGTACACACAGAATAGAAGAAAAAAAAGTAGGTGAAACCTATCAAAGTTCATTATCTTTTGGTCTTAGTTCTCAGCTCAGTCTCTAATTCAAAGGTGTGTTTCTCAAATACCCATAAGCAAAAACCGCAGAATAGAAGCGATTTACGCGAAGGCTGGCCCGCATATGAAGTACAAGTATGGAACAGTCTGCTATTTGCATATAGGATATTTCTGCATTTAACTGTGTTCATGCTTTTGTGTCTTGATTAACGAAAATACAGGATATTCAAGATTTAACTTAAAAGTAAACAATCTCATAAGATATAAGTCTACACCTAGGGATATACACATGTACTAGATAAAGGAGGATGCTATCTTTGGAATAGTGGCAAGCCTTCCTTCTTTAATTAAACCTATGAAAGTTCATTATCCAAAGCCGGTTCCTCCCACGAGGAGACTTTTGCTGTTTCACCACATGAGGCGTGATGCAACTTCCAATCTCTAGCATCGTAACGACAAAAAAGGACATGAAAGAGTTGGTTCGTGAAAGAGGGGTCTTGGTCCCAAGCACTATAAAACTGTTTCAAAGGGCCAAGACTGCAGTTATAAATACAGATTTTAGCATGTTAAAAAATGTGGGACGTGGGCACCAAAAAAATTGCCCCAGCATCGATCCATTGATCGATCTGACTTGTCTAATTCTGTACCCCAGGGCTCATATTCATCTAGCTTGGTTCCTTGCTATAAAGTGTATTTCAAATGTGCAGTTTATTGAGCAACAAAACAGTTTTCCTAGTCCCCAACTAGGGTTAGCTGGGTAAGCCCCACTATTAAAATGAACCCTAGTTAGGAACTAAAAGATCATGTGTTTGATTCTTTGCCACATCATCTTATTACTTAGCGAGGAACTAAAGCCGGTGGGCTTTTATGAATATGGGGCTAGGACTATATATTAAACTGGTTCAGCTTGGGGAGTTGCAAGTCTCAAATGTCCTTGGATTCAGCAAATAATACCCTCATTTTGTAAATATACAATACAAGTCTGACTTCTCTACCTGTCTAAATACCAAGGGACTAACTATACGCCCACTTTCCAATTAAACTATAAAAAAGCTTTCTCAATTTCTCTGGGTTTGCTAAAGCTACCGCTGCCTACGTTGCTCGTCTCAAATATCCTTGGATTCGGCAAATACAATTGTCATTTTCCCTCCCAGTTAATGCAATTCTGACTTCTCTAACTTTCTATAAATACTTTGGCCAAATTATATATGTACATTTAGTATGGCCGGCTCACGGTTTGCATTGAGGATTAGCGGATGAAAGGCAAAGTTGACCTTGTTAAATCGTATTTCGTAGGGCTTCGCTCGAATAACGTTTGATCTTCCCCCGAATTCCCTCCAATGACGCTCACTCTTACTCGGCGTTCCCTCGAATAATGTTTGATCTTACCTCGCATTTGTGGGGCTGGAGTTATGATATGCCTCGCAAATCCCAAACTTTTTGCGCTAGAAGTGAACAAAATTTAAGAAATTCAAACCACTTTCACGCATTGAAATGTACACCTTTTGCACTAACGTTCAGCGTGACGCTATGTACATAAGAAACACACACACAGAAAAATAAGGAAAATGTAAGAAACTCAAATACAACTAATACTCTCAATTACATATATTTCAAAGGTCTGAAACCAGGAAAAGTTCCCCATATATTTTATTTCACTCAAAGTAGGCCAGACCTCATTGATTCTAGGCTCTCTAATTAAAGTTTAGAAGGGCGTGCCGAAAATGGGAAAAGTTTTAAATTACGGTTGTTCTTGTAAAAGGCAAATATTTTC
Source organism: Echinarachnius parma (assembly GCA_037951105.1). Taxonomy (NCBI): domain Eukaryota; kingdom Metazoa; phylum Echinodermata; class Echinoidea; order Clypeasteroida; family Echinarachniidae; genus Echinarachnius; species Echinarachnius parma. The sequence goes on from JBAMJV010009229.1 coordinate 21,655, forward strand.
CTTTATACAAGGCCTACCACAGGAAAGCGTAGAAAGGTAAGCATTAGGTCCTTAAAATTGTACCATAAACGAATGCTGTCAGGATTGTAATACTGTCCTAGATTTGTACAGTCCCCATACTTACAGAGCTCACCAGGTTGCGATGGGCAATATGTGATGGGCAAGGGGTTAAAATCAAAGTTAGTTCTGAACAGCGATCTTCCCCCGAATTCCCTCCAATGACGCTCACTCTTACTCGGCATTCCCTCGAATAATGTTTGATCTTACCTCGCATTTGTGGGGCTGGAGTTATGATATGCCTCGCAAATCCCAAACTTTTTTGGTGCCAGAAGTGAACAAAATTAAAGAAATTCAACCACTTTCACGCACTGAAATGTACACCTTTTGCACTAACGTTCAGCGTGACGCTATGTACATAAGAAACACACACACAGAAAAATAAGGAAAATGTAAGAAACTCAAATACAACTAATACTCTCAATTACATATATTTCAAAGGTCTGAAACCAGGAAAAGTTCCCCATATATTTTATTTCACTCAAAGTAGGCCAGACCTCATTGATTCTAGGCTCTCTAATTAAAGTTTAGAAGGGCGTGCCGAAAATGGGAAAAGTTTTAAATTACGGTTGTTCTTGTAAAAGGCAAATATTTTCCTTTATACAAGGCCTACCACAGGAAAGCGTAGAAAGGTAAGCATTAGGTCCTTAAAATTGTACGATAAACGAATGCTGTCAGGATTGTAATACTGTCCTAGATTTGTACAGTCCCCATACTTACAGAGCTCACCAGGTTGTGATGGGCAATGGGTTAATATCAAAGTCAGTTCCTAACAACGTCACATTACTTTTCGATCGCTATTTACTTCGGCGCTAAGAGCACCCATGACAACATTCCATCAAATTCACATTATCAAACTGTTCCCTACTGGATTTTACAATCCCCAAAGAGTTAATACAGGGCCTACCAGGCTTCTGTGCTGTTCCCTACTAGTACTAGGTTTGTTCAAGGAGGTTTAATTAAACCTCCTTGGTTTGTTCTTCCCAATAGAATTAGTACAGGACCTACCACATTCCCATAGGCATCGGGTTAATGTCAAAGATAGTCAGGAGCAATTCAACATCACCGTTCAATCGCTATTTAATGTGGTGCTAAGAGCGCCGATGACAACCATCCCATCAAATCCCATCAAATTCATGTTATCATCTTGATCCTCTGCAATCTTAATCTTTTCGGCTATGATCATGATCGGCCAATGTCATCTGGATGCCATTTTAATTAATCCCTTTGGGTGCTATGCCGCTCCCCCTATCCCTACTATCAGTCATCGAGGAACAATTTTGTTGGGTGCGGAGGCACTTTTGAAAAAAAAGTTTTTCAATTTATATCTAGATACCAAAAAAAAAATGAAATGATCTGTCAGTACCACCATCGTATCGGTTTCAAACTTGGAAGCAGGTCAGGTATGGATTGTAACAGCACTTAAAAAAAAAAAAAAACATTATACATGTATTTCCTTGTCAAGAGAAATATTCAGCCATTTTAACAAGCGGTTCAGTGTTTATTTGAACTTGCACAGTGCATGCTGCCTAAATGTTGTATGTGAAATCTAATACGCATACCCAGAAGTTTCACGACATGAAACATTTTTTTAACATCTAGTTTGGAGGAACCTTTATCATTTTATAAAGTTTAATTTGAGGTTAACGTATGACTATTAAACTACTGTTCATACTGAAGAATATACATACTTACATGTATCTATTGAAATCTTTTTAGTTATTGATCATCAAGTTGTTCATTGCAGATCAATGCTTGTATTCATAATTACTTGGTCACTTTTACATGTTGTTCGACAACATCAAAAACAGCTCATAATTTTTTTTTTAATTGCCAACTTCAGATTGATACAATTGTTTGAAAGGTGAAAAAGCTACTTCCATCTTTTTTCATACACAAAGAAAAATCACGAAAAACAAGTACCACAAGAAATAAGTAAATGCATCCCCGGTCACACGATTCTTATCGGCGAGACCGGAAACTGACCGGCGGCAACGGATCGACATGTTGTTATCCTGCTGAATTGTCCGCTTAGCGTTGTGACTCTCTTTCTAAAAAGTCGGGAGAAGCCACTTCCAGTCAAGCGCTGGAGGGACAACTTTAACTGGTAGCTTTCATGACGGTTGACAGGCCCCCATTAAGAAACAAAAAGAAAGAAAGAAGGAAAAACTCCTTTTTTGGGATTTCATAGAGCGCTTTGTGAATCAAAAAGAAAAGTGTTAAGAGTTACAATGGTGTGGGAATCGCTCGCGACTCTGTGATTCTACCTCCGGCCACGCCAGACAATAAGCTTGTGACTGGTCGCGCACATTGTCACACTCGCTGCTTATCCCCCGTTTTGTTTTCACTCAAAACTTCTCCCTCCTTTCTTTGATAGAGGACTTCATAACTTCCTCTTCCAAAATCAGACAAGTTACCTTGATTTCGCAACATTTTGGGGCAGCAGAGACGTAGCGTCGCCGGGTTGATTGGGGTGGCACGCGAACGATTGGGGAAGGGGGCGCACCTAACGTATTTCTGGATTTTTACAAATATTTTCCCCTTATGTCTTGTTTTTGGCAAATTATTGGGGGGTGCATGTGCTCCCGTGCCCCCTGTTTTGGGAGCACATGAGGGAGAAGAGGACAAGGTTGAGAAACCAACATCATTTTGCGACGATGTTTAGATGGCAATTTTCGGCATTTTGGAATGTAAAGCAACAACAGCCGCAAGTCTGTTTTCCCCGCTGATGAAATCTAAACTTTCTTGGGAAAACACCTGTATCAATCGGAGGTGATCGAGGGGGGAAAAAAAAGAAGTTACAAAAATTCTCTTTCATTTTTTCTGATTATATTGGAAGGAACAACCTAAATTGTTGGTCCTACAGGAAGAAACAATGGATTGTTTTTCAATTTGGTCCTACTAGTACAAGAAAGAAACAATAGATTGTTTTTCATCTTTAGTCCTAAAAGAATCAATGGATGGTTCTTCATTTTTAGTCCTATACAAACAAACAGTTGAGCATTTTTCATGTTAATTATTGAAAGCCAGTTGAACCCATTCAGGACTGACTTATTTTGCTATAAAATGTATTCTTCATATACCCAAGCAGGAATATTTTTCAGGACCAGTCCTGAACGGGTTAATAGCCTCTGACCATGAACCTAGGTTCATGCTCTGACAAAGACTCTGCTGATAGGCTGCTTTCGTTTTTGTCACGTCCACTAGTGAGAGCGTCAAGAGTGAGCCCTACTGTACTGGGTTGACTAGGCACGTTGATTGTCATTCGTTACCTTTTCGTTTTCACACGTTGACGGTCGTTCAGTCACGTCGCGCTCGCACGAACACAGACACGCATAAGCAGTGCAATGTATACAAAGCACAGTAAAGCCTAACCATTTCATGCCCGGCCCTGGCCCATGGACATCGCCATGGCATGCCGTAGTGATAGGCGATGCCGTACAATAAAATGTAGATGTTTGCATTCATTTCATTCCTTTCATAGCATACAAACAGGCCAAACACGTGTTTGTGACAGTGGCTTGGCATCGTACGCAATCGCAATGCAAATTCAAGCAGTAACATGTTTGATTTAGTACCAAAATTGATAAACTAACATGAGACTCGCTTTAGTATGATATTTCCGCGATATCATGCATCTCGAGAAGAGTATGACGTCATAAACAAGACACGGTGACCGGTGAAAACAGGTGTGGACGATATTGACGCATGCGCAGTACATGAAAATGACGTCATCTCGACACGTTGACTAGTCAACGTGTCAAAACGAAAGCAGCCTAGTATCAAAAGTTTAGGCCCCCAACTGACTCTCATATTATTGCACAAACAATTTTTTAGGGAGAAAAAACAGGTTTTCAGCAGTATTTCCTTCATCTTAAATATCAATTGTCAAAAGAATCAATATAATGCACCTACATTTTGGTCTTATACTAAAACCTTTCTCCTTCTTATTCAAAGAAACAAACAAATTCTTCATTTCGAACTTCTAAAACGCAACAAAATAGCCCTTTCTTAATGTCGGTTTCGGTTTCGGTCCTATCAAAGGAAACCGTGTACTGCTCCCATACATGACGTCATAAAAATCTTTTTGTAGAATTTTCAAATTTGAACTTCATTTGTATAAAGAGCATGAACAATAATGTCTAAATACCGAAAATCAATTGAATATGTTAAGTACTGGCTGAGATATGCCCATTCAAATTAATTTTACTTCAATGGGCAATCAGTGTTATAGTGCACTGGTTCATAAAGTTATGAACCAGTGCACTATAACACTGATTGCCTATTGAAAAAGAAAAAAAAATCGGATGGGCATATCTCAGCCAATACTTAACATATTCAATTGATTTTCAGTATTTAAACATCATTGTGTATGCTCTTTCTGAAAATGAAGTTCAAATTTGAAAATTCTAAAAATAGGTGTTTATGACGTCATAGATGACATCACACTTCACCACTCTATTCTTTGGGCTATATGTGACCAGCTATATAGCAAAACCCAGCACTTGTCGGTAAAAATCAAAACGTAGATTTTCATACCATTACAAAGGCCTCATCACAAAATTTCATTTGATTTTTTTGTCTAACTAATTGGACAATAATTGGCGAAGATATGATTGTTTCAATTTTACAATCATAGGTCTTTTACAAACATTATGTGAACTTAAAATGCCCATTTCTTCAAAACATGAATTACCGACAAGTGCAGGGTTTTGCTAATACAGCCGGTCACATATATCAAAAGCCCCCAATACAAAAAAGGTATGATTATAAACGTACAAAATGCTCACTTGAATTGTAGGCCATTTTTTTCTTTGTAGCATGAAAGAATGTGAAATGCTCTCAACAGTGAAACTTCCCCCCAAATTTGTTCCAATAGAAATTATATTTTACAAATATCCCACTCGAGGCCTCGATAAGTTACTTTGCAATACATAACAATCTTTCAGACGCCACAGAAAGCGAAAAAATACAGCCGAAAGCGCCAAACAGGGTTTTTACAAAATTATCGAAGAAGGAAAAATGTACAGGGGGTATCGAATTTCAGACCAGTTCGTTCAAGCAAGTTTCGAGATAGATTGCAAATTCTCTTGTATCATGCTTTGGTGAAAGGAAAAAGCCAAGCGTTGAGCCGGAGATTAAAGAGCGGAAATTACAACTATCCCCCAGAACCGGATCCTAAAGGGGGGTTACAACGAAAAATAACAAAATATCGCACAACATTTTCCTTTTCTTAAAAAACAGCTTCTTTTTTTTCTTCCCCCGCACAGACAAGAGGGCGGATAAAGGAGGTTGGTAAAAGCTAGAGGGAGTCTTCGTTGAGCTGATGATTACAAACAAACTCAAAGCGGTCGTCGATAAGCGGGGGGAAAGTTGTCCCGACAAAAGAACGGTGTTTGAGGGAGCTAATTCTGAGAGAGAAAGTGGCAATAAGTAGCAATATTGCGGTTTACATGCTTTTAACTCTGATCGCACCGACTATTCAGGATTGTAAAGGCACGTTATGAGTTAACCTGTTCCCTGCTAGATTGTGCAATCCCCGAGTTAATACAGGGCCCACCAGGTTCCCATAGGCAATGGGTTAACCTGTTCCCCGCTAGATTTTGCAATCTGCATAGAGTTAATGCAGTGCCCACCAGGTTCCCATAGGCCATGGGTTAACCTGTTCCCTACCAGATTGTGCAATCCCCATACGAGTTAATACAGGGCCCACCAGGTTCCCATAGGCAATGGGTTAACCTGTTCCCTACTTGATTTTGCAATCCCCTTAGAGTTAATACAGGGTCCACCAGGCTCCTGTACTCTATAGGCAATGAGCTAGCATGTAGCTCTAACTAGAAGTTCAAAACCGGATGTGAAGCGATTACATTTTTCGGGCGAGAACAAGTCTGCTGTTCAGGTTGATCTTTTTGTCAAATTACAAAGAGTTTATTATTCTTTAAAGCTAAATTGCAGGGATAAGAAATGCCCTAATTTTCCTCAACACTGTGAAAGAATATATTTCATAACTTATCTGAAAATAATAATTATAATATTAATAATAAACATTAAATCAAAATCAAAATGAGCCTCTATAAAGTGCTATAATTATTACCCCTGTCGATGGATGTCTTCTATCATTCCTGCATACAAAATGTTGAGTTGACAAAATCAAAATTGCTTTGAAATTGAATATTTTAGCAGTCAAATGTTAAAAAAATCCCTTGGCAGAACACACCATATTGACCATCACACGGACAGCACGTGCTAAGCAGTCGCGTGAACTGATCAATCATGTACCCACAGGTACTTACATGGCAGAAGGCGGGCGTACAGGCTGTGTAATTTTGGTGCAATATCAGAGGCGCAAATGGAACTTCTCAGCTTGTATTTTTGCATTCAATGATTTGATATTTCAGATATGTTGCTGTCTAAACCCTGAAGTTTTTACGATTTCAGCAATTATAACAATTAATAAGTTGCACCAATACATGTATATATACATTATTTATGTAACTGTCCCGATGCTGCCATTTCGCTTTTATAACTGTGCGCGTCTTTGTTAAAATAGCTTGTTACTTTAATATTCAACCAGAAATTTCTAATTTTCTCAATAATTGTTCATGATATACAGTAGTGCATAAACCTTCCACTGCATTAAAGCGCCATAACAAGTCTTGGGAAAGCCAACCAAAGTAAAATGCCATATTTTGTTTTTATTGTACAATTTAGACAAACTATAAAAAAAAAGGATCACATTGAAATGAATGCATGGGACTGTACATTTATGGATAGGATAGTATTCGCTGAATTCTTTAAATCATTTCACTATCGCAAAAAAACTAAATCCGCGACTTCTTCCGAAATGGCAATCATTTGCTTAGTCATTCTTAATTCAACAATTAGAAGTTTTTCTGGGACGTTTTTTTTACGCGGCCGTTTCCCCAAGCCGATGACGCGGCTTTAAACCGCCCAAAGTAGCAATTTCCATCAACCCCAAAACATTTTGACAAGTTCAAACAGAATTATGAAAAGCAAGACAGAGATAAATCATGTACCAAGGACGCAGCCATACCCTTGGAACATGAAATTGAAATAATATTTTCATAACCTCGCACATTCATTATTCCGCTTGCTGGAGGGATGAAATCCATTTTTCTTTTATCAAAAGAAAAAATGTCAAAAGTCTACTGCTAATGCCAAAGAATTTCTATTCAGCTTCTTTTGAATGTAACCTTTTTAATCATACCTTTTTGGGGGGTTGCTTTTAAATTAACAAAACATCTTACAAAAACACGATTCTGTCTGTGAAATCAAATTATGCTCTGATACATTGCTAACATTTTGAACTTTCATATTGCTGTTATAAAGACTTTGGTTCGTAATTTTTTTTCTTCAAGGGAACAGTCAGAGTTGCAGAATTGGGGCACTAAGACTATAATTCATGTTAATATAAATCCTTGCCCAAGAATCAAGAATAAATGTAGATTTCGGAACCTAATTCAGTCAAGGGACATATGGACCCAAAATGTATGTGTGAAAGTGTTTGACCAAGAATTTAAAAAAGGTGTTGGCTTCAATTTCAGAACCTTATTTACGCGGAAGCAAATATATGCACACAAATGCATAATGAGCAGAAACAAAATAAATAGGTGAAAGTGCAGGGAGTATACCGGTAATTTACATTAAATCTTTGACCAAGAATTACAAAAAAAATGTTTGGCTACAGATATGTAAATTTGAGAACCTTATTTACTCAGAAGCAAAATATGCAAAATGAGCAGAAACAAAAATAAATGTGCGAGAGTGCATGAAGTTAAATCTTTGTCCAAGAATTTAAAAAGTGAGAGCTAGAGAAAAGTCAGAACCCTGAAACCCGGAAACAAAATGAACGCGTGAGAGTGCATGAAGTACCGGTAGTGACTGACTCTAAAGTTTCAAGCACTCCTAAACCACTCTACCGCAGTGTCGCCACCGATGTTTGCTACTCTCCTCCTCCAAACCCCCTATCGCTATTGTTTCACCAACAATGGGCCAAGGCCCGCCCCATTGAGTGGTTAGCGCTAATGATTAGGTGCAAAGCCTTGCTTGGACAAGGTAGCAGGTACGTGCCAAAAACTTGATAGGAGAATGGGGATATTATTTGGGTGGACTGTTTACTCGGGAAGGTGTGCGACTAAGAAAAACAACCCTAAGCATACTGCTACTGAGACTCAAGTTTGTCTTTGTATTAGCTGATTACTAATGCAAGAATTCCCATTTTTGGCAAATAATTTATCTTCAAACTAAATAAGTTACACGAGGAAGATTATACTCGAGAAGGTGTGCAACTAAGAAAAACAACCCTAAGCATAAAGCTACTCAATCTTTCTTTTTACTTGCTCTTTTACTAATGCAAGAATTCCCATTTTTGACAGAGGAATCTAAACTAAATAAGTTACCAAAAAACGTATTATGTAGGGCGTTTACTCGACAGATATGCAACCAAGAAAAACTAGATGGATCGAAAATTATGCCTCCGCTATGACACAATTTTCAATATCAAGCCCAAAATAGAGTGCACTGAAATTTTGTTTTTTTCATATATATATTTTGAGTTCGGTGACCTTGACCTATGTAGACCCCAAACTTTGATGGCTACATTGGCTCCCAAGAATATTCAGGTACCAAGTTAGATTGAAATCTGACATTCAGGTCTTGAGATTTTGTCATTACAAGCCATTTTTGCATATATATTGAGTCATGTGACCTTGACCTTTGACCTCATGGCCCCCCAAACCTAATCCAATCATTGCCACCCGATGTGTATGTAACTCATTCCAAGTTTGAAATTGATCTGTCAAACGGTTCTTGAGATATGGTGAGAAGGATGCTTTTTTGCACATATATTGAGTCCTGCGACCTTGACCTTTCACCTCATGAACCCCAAAATCTAATCAGATCATTGTCTCCCCAATATACCGTAAAACTCCGTGTATAAGACGCACTTTTTTTCCGTCGGAAAATTTTCAAAGTGGGGGGTGCGTCTTATACACAGGTACAGCCCCCCCCAAAAAAAAAAAAAAAAAAAAAAAAATTTTTTTTTTTTTAGAATTTTTTTTGGGGGACACCCGGTAGTCATGTTTAATGCATATTAAACTGGTCTAGGGCATGACAAGAGCTTGATATAAGGGGGAACATTTATCAAAATATATCTTTTTCCTACATAAATTATAGTGGTTAGCAAAACAAAATGCAAGTTTTTAAGCAGTAACACTGCTACTAATTGAATATTCAGATATTCATGAGTAGCAGCACTCATTTAATATTCAATTTTCTAAACAGTGTTTATACATTTTTCTCTACAAAAAAGTTATTAATGAATTTAGTATTTTGCATATTTAATGAGCATTGCTACCTCATGAATATATGAATATTCATGAAAAAAAAAATTTCTAAAAAAAAAAAATTTAAAAAAATTTTAAAAAATGTTTTTTTTTTTTTTTTTTTTTTTTAATAGAAAGTTGGGGGTGCGTATTATACACGAGTGCGTCTTATACACGGAGTTTTACGGTATACACTCATACCAAGTTTGAATTTGATCTGTCAACTGGTTCTGGAGATATCGCGAGAACGAGGCATTTTAAAACATATATTGAGTCATGTGACCTTGACCTTTGACCTCATGAACCCCAAAATCTAATCAGATCATTGTCACCCCAATATGTACACTCATACCAAGTTTGAAATTGATCCGTCAACCGGTTCTTGAGATATCGCGAGAACGAAAACGGGACGTACGTACGGACGTACGTATGGACGGACTTACGTACGGACGGACGGACGGACAACCCGAAAACATAATGCCTCCGGCCACTTCGTTGGCGGAGGCATAACAACCCTAAGCATAGCTACTGAGACTCATTTTTTGTCTTTGTACTAGCTCATTACTAATGCAAGAAGTCCCATTTTTGACAGACAATTCATCTTTAAAACTTAATAAATTAGCCCCAAAAGACGACTAACGACTGTTTACTCGATATATATGCACCTTAGAAAAACAAACCTAAGCATAGTTACTGGAACTTGTTTTGTTTTTGTTTGTGTTGGCTCATTACTAATGCAAGAATTTCACAACCAAAAACTTCATGACAACCCTACGGTAGCATATGTATCTACTGTAGAATTACAAATGAAAGAAAAACCCAATTAAATTGGTAGTATTTTTATCTGCTTTTGTTGAATAACAATCTACATGTACTCGGCATCACTAGCATAAAAAGATGGGGCAATTTCAAATCCAGCAACACATTTTTTATGAAGCAACAATAAGTTGCTGTGATTAGTATAATAACAGTATAAAGTTATATATTTTAAATTTTCAGTTGATTTATATGATATCATTTCAATTAGCTTCTTTTTTTTTTAGTTATCAGTATTTTATTTCCTTCTTACATCAGTGTCAAACTTTCATTGGAAGTAAAGGGAAACTTAATTTTCCAACCCCTGTAAATTGTATAGTTTAATTTTCCTCATTTTAATACATTATCTCTATAAACTTAGAAAGTCCCTAAGCAGTTGCTATGTACAAGAAACAGAGCTATCAATGTCTCCAAGACTAACTAATAAACCCTAAGCCTAAGGTTCAATAGTTCTGTTTTAACCCAGTGCATCCAAATCAGTGCATTTCCCATAGGGTTACTACACAATACACCTGGTTTCCGTAGGCAACAGGTTAAACATATATCCCTTACTCTCGTGCCATCGTTGAAAAGAAATCTCGTGCCATTCCATTAGAGAATCGTCGAATCTGTTTACTTCGCTAAAAGCTCAGCTCTCCAAACTTTATTGATTCTTCATAAACAGTGGTCAGGGGGTGGCCATTGTCTCTCGTTGTTGAGAAAAGAACTACTGTTGGCCAGATCCAAACATGGGGCAAGGAATGACGATTTAATTGAGCGTAATTGGGCGATTCGGAGAGGGTGCGGACAATGCGAACAAGGGCGGGAACAATGGTTTAATGATCCCAATTCAGCGAGGGGATCTTTAATTCCAGAGGGCAAATATCAAAACAGTTTTCCCCTTTGCAAAACGGGCCAGATTAATTGGAGTTTAATGCTTTGCATAACATTTGCTGAACCATTAAGATCTAATTCTTTGTGTCATAGCTTTAAACCATGGACGTTTAATTCTTTGTGTCATAGCTTTAAACCATCAACGTTTAATTCTTTAAACAACATTTGCAGACCATCGAGATGTTCAAGACATACTTTACAAGTAGCTTCGAATTGAAATAAGGATCTCTTTTTGCTTGTGTGTTGAGAGATCGAATGAAAATGGCTCGTGGTTAGAAAACTGGTACAAGTCTAAATTTGTTCAATTGACATTAAAGCCAAAATAATAATACAACACATAATCAAGGAAAGAGTACGGTAAGAGCTTTCTTATTGCTACCAAACCAAAGAACTATCACAAAAAGGCAATATTCCTCCCCAATCAATTATGCTCACTGAAAATAATAAAAGAAAAGTTTTGACAATCTAACATCGGGAAGGGACCTATTCCTTCATCTAGAAGATAAGTACAAAAATGTTAACCCGCTCCCTTCAAGATTCTGAAATCTCCATATAGACTTTTCCAGTTCCCATAGTCAAGGGGTTAAGAGATCATGATGGTCCTTAGAAAGTAAAGAGTCAACAAGTATCTGGGTAATTGCCTGAACCAGAAAAAGGTGGGGGTAGGGGTGTTCAAAGAGAGGAATAATAGATGATATTGTTTTGAGGGGGATGGAGAATTTGTGAGGGGGCCTTTTCTAAAAAGCAGTTGCGACAAGAACAAGAAGACAACTAGAACTTGCATAAACCAGCATTTATTAATTCATTCATTTGTTAATTTGTTCACTTGTTCGTTCGTTTGTTCATTCATTCATTCATTAATTAATTCACTCATTCAAACAGTAACGCAAAGGAATTTCAGGCAGAGGTTTGGGGAGAAATGTTACTTATGATGGCGTGGGGAGAGGGGGGGGGGGGGGGTGGGGGGGGGGGGGGTAAAGGGGTCTTTTCCTTATGTCCTTCAATCTTCTAAAAAGAACTGGCAATGTTGAAGAGTTCAAGATGACCCTTGAGCTGAAGAGAGTCAACAAGGGATTGCATAATTAAGCCAGCAGAAAATGTAAAAATCGCGAGGAGGGGGTTTTGGAGAAACATTGCTTCGTGACTTTCACAAACTTTTTTCCCTCCCATTTTTTTTTAACGCCATGCTCAATGATGGTGGACGAGAGGGGGTGGGGCCTCTTCATTTTTTTTAAAGGAAGAAAGCTAGGGAAGAATGTTGAGTGAGCGTAATCAAGGAGGTACCTCCTTGGCGTAATGATGCTTCATGCAGTCAAAACAAGTCAACAAGACAGTGGACAGTTGTTAATAATTTCCCGCTGTTTTTAGAAGGGGCGGAGCAACCTGTAGATCTGGCAAGTAAGGGGGTATAGTAGGGATTGGTACTTGGTAGGCCCCTAGCTCTTCCCCTTCTCAAAATAAGAAAGCTAGAGAAGAATGTTGAGTGAATGTAATGATGCTTCATTCGAAACAAGTCAACAAGACAGCGAGACAGCGGAGGGTTGTTAGGAAACCTGTTGCTATATCATTTCCCGATGGGATGGGATGGGATGTGAGGATCGGTAGAGTCCATGTAGGCCGTAAAAAAAGGGGGAGGGGTGGGTTTGCAGTCCCCTCTTACCCTTCACAAAAGACGTAAGCTAGTGAATCATTTGTTGGGGAGAGCATAATGATGCTTCAGTCGAAAACAAGTCAACTAGATAGCGGAGGGTTGCTAGGAAAACTGCTGCTACATCATTTCCCGATGGGATGTGAGGAGAGGGTTGAGGTAGTGCACGTTGGTTGCATGCAAGAAAGGGGGGACCGGATAGTTCAACTCTCTTCCCGTTCTCAAATAAAGTAAGCTTGTGAACTATGTCGAGGATAACATGATGGCCCTTGAGTTGAAACAAGTCAACGAGACGGTGGGTCCACAGAAAAACGGCAAGATCCCACTTGTGTCTAGTACCCACTTCATGCCGAGTTGAGCAGTGAAAGTAGCGTGGGGATGGATTGCAAAGACGAAACAACAAATTCAATAATGAGAGAAGAAACTTAGGACTAAATTTGTATGCAGGGCTTGCCCTATTAGCAGTGGCCTAGTTACCAATGGCCAATTGTTGTAACTACCATGGCAACAGCTATAATGCTCCATGCTGATTGGTTGTCGACATCAGAGATGCCAACCTCTGGACACAAAAAAACAGACTGAATATCCTAAAAAATCCTATTTTGGAGAGAAAAATCCTATTTTCACGAAAACTCGACACTAACACTGGCCTGTTGGCCCCAGGCCTTTAAAATGTCATGGAAATGTTTTACTGGTAAGAACGGGCAAGTAAAATGTTTGCTTTTTTATTAACATTTGCAGCCAACCTTGAGGTAAAAAAAAATCATATTTTTTCACAAAGCCAATTTGTGCAATAAAAATACAAAGTTGGTTCAGTCGATCACACAACGTTTTATTAGTTATTTTTGCCATTTTCTGACTGTTACTATCGAATTGGGGGAAGAAATTTTTTTTTTTTTTTTTTTTTGAAAGATGAAAAATCGTATTTTAAAGAGGCAATATCGTATTATCGTATTTCACTTTTATTATCGTACTAAATACGATAAAATCGTACTGGTTGGCATCTCTGCGACATGATAGGTACAATAATTGGACATTTACAGCAATTGGAAAAGTTTAAAGGCCCAGAAATTTTTATTTAACCACTACAAACTTTTGTATTGGCCACCAACAAATTACTGTAGGATCTTCAGAACACAGGAGTGTTGGAGTCTATCTGACATGGCATTTTGGCCACCTGAAAGAAAAGCTTTAGGAAGAGCCCTGGTTTGAGGAAGATGAACAGACATTTCATCTAAATCATATATGAGAAATATCCATTTAGTAAAAAAAATACGACAGTTTTCACCATCCCATCCCTACTTTTAAAAAAAAAACCTATAAAATGGGGAATTATAGGTTCCTAGCAACTTCATAAATTAATCTTTCAATAAGAATAGAACATACAAAATAATAATTGAATACAAAATGTAAGAAAAAGGTTTGCTTATTTTTCTCATGATTTTGTTTTCCTGTTCTTTACTCTTTTTTTTCTATAAAACCAAATGACAAAACACTTAAAGGGGTAGTTTAGTTTTGGTAAGGCTAAACTTAAGTAGCCAAAACCTGCACAGTAACATTATAAACTAATAGTTATAACTCCACCATGCTCGAAAGGTATACAAAATTACAAACGACTAAGTAAAAAGCCTGTTATCATTCAAAAAGAGCCATTGAAACAAAAGAGGGCGCTTTTTAAAAAGGCATTGGTTTCAACCATTTTTCATACAAAATTATGCATGTGATTTTTTATTGATATAATGATTAAATAGCGAGATCATCAACAACTATTTAAAAAACGCTTTTGAAAATTTTTGAAAAAGTGCAGGCATTTTAAAAATTTTTCTAAAAATCATCTAATTATTTGGGCCCCAAATAATTATAAGATCAGAAATATTTATTGATATTTCAGACGTTTCTGGGTCGATTTTGACCAAATAAAGTTTATTCTGCCATTAAAATTGCATGTTCTCTCAAATTCGACACTCAGTTTTTCATTACCTCACAAAAAAATTGTGATCTGCAGCGCCCTCTCTACCAAAACTAAACTACCCCTTTAAGCATTACAAAATATACACAGTAAGAACTAATATCCAACCATTTCAATTTCATCTGGGTTTTTTTTTCCATCAGAATTTCTTTTTATCATATCAATTCCCCTTTTCCGACCCCACTTTCTTATTCCTTCTCAATAATATAATTCCCCCCTATTTCAACCTCACTTGCATAATATTCTATCTCAATTTCTATTCTCCTTTTGTTTGGATAAGGGGGTTGTTTACGAGGGAGGGCCACTTTATGCCTCATCAAAAGAATTAATTGGGGTGGAAAATCACTGGCATCACTCAGGCCCCCATTCACTACCTGAAGAGGCGTATCTCCAATCAGGGAGTCCCGGACAATTGGCGCTTAATGCCGCACGCAAATAATCAGAACTATTTCCAGAGTCTGATCGACTTCTAGAACAATCGTGATATTCGCAGACTGTTTTTTTTTTCCATCGACTTCTTATTTGATGCCAGGCACTGAGGATCTTTCCAGAGTCTACTAAGACCTCCTTCATCTTCTTCCTTTTCTACTGTTTCTGCTTCTCCTTTTTCAACTATGTCCCCTTTTCTACTATTTCTTGTTTATTTCTTCTGACTATTCATCTCTTTTTTACTGACTTTTTTGTTTTACCTTTCACCTACCTGCTTCATTTTCGTTAAAGTGTAATTACAAAAAAAAACACAGTGATGTTATTGGAGGTAATATATGAAGTAAAGAGTTAAAAGTTAAATTCAAAATTTAAATTACACAATGAAAGTTCATTTCACTTACCTACTCATGTCCAAGTCCAAGTAGAGAGGCCATGATGAATATTCAGAGCAGAAGTGAGGAAAAAGGAAAGGGAATAGACAGAAGAGTGGAAAAAAGAAAGAAAGACATTATTTAATAATTTGTTCAGTCAATAACATAAATAGACATAATATTTCAGGTTTTAAAACAGATATTTACTATTAAAATTTGTTATACCATTAATAGCATGATCACCAAATTAATTACTAATACATTGTACGTATTTACAACAGTAAATATTTACCATCATCATCATCATCATCATCACTATCGCCATCACCATCATCATCATCATCATCAAGATCATCATCATCATCAAAACCATCATCATCACCACATACTATCCAATGGAAATGAACCAGAACAAAACAAACAAACACAAACAAGACAACATTTCCCATGATTGACACTTCATAAAACAAAACATCTAGTCATGGAAACCTTATAAATTATTGTATACTTCTTGTATATGTACAGCTCTCATTACACATCCTTGTACTGATGGGTGGGATCTAACTAACACAACAATTTTGTTGATTTTGCTAGAAAAACAAGCTTGGTAAACAAATGGAGAGGGGAGAATAACATTGTACTTGGAATAGACACATGTATCCAAGCTAGAGATGAAGAAGCTACACTGACAAGCTAACAATAGCAAGAGACTCGCATGTAAAAGAACTTCATCTGAAAAACAAACTTGAAGATCCACAGCTATATGGGGTGGGGGGGGGGGGGGTGAAGTTAGGAACCTATAACCATTGTCCCAGTCACACTTTACTTGGCATCACCAATCAGGGCACGCTTGTTATGTAGTATTCCTTCAACATTTTAAAAAGCCACCATAGCTATATTACCCTCAAATGCCATTGCCAAAGTTCTAGAGACAATTATGCAGACTGCTGTGTAGACACAAGACAATTGTTGAAGATTCTCTGGAAACAAACTTGAAAAACAAACTTGAAGATTGACAGGGGGGAGGGGGTGATGGGGAGGGGAGTTACGAAACTACACCTGGGCCCCATTGCAGAAAGAGATACAATCAATTGTAAAGTTGCAATTAATTGTAAGTCAGATCATGTGACTAAATGGGCAAATCTGATTGATTGAAATGCACAAATTATCAGACTTGCAATTAATTGCAACTTTACAATTGACTGCAACTCTGCCCAAGTCATGACAAACTTTTATTTAAAAAAACCCCTCCTCTAACTCTAAAGAGAATTTTCCAAACATTATTGGCGGTTTAAGAAACAATATTAGAAATTTAAGGTAGATAACATTATGTACAAATAGGGAGCCGGAAGGATGGGAATGTGGTTCCTTAGTGCTGTGTGCGCCTAAGCCAAACAGGCGACTGGCTGGAATTCTCCTTAGGGAGTGAAAAAAGTGCACTTTGTGCGCAGGAATAACTACACTGTATGTCCGTTGTATGGGAAGTGACATTCCGCATTAAATAGCACCAAAGAACAAAGCAACTCTGGATGTTTCCTCTTCAAAGGCCCTATCCTCCTAACTCCAAAGCCAAAGGGCTGTTGTCATGGCAACTGGAGAATGGTATAGAAGAGTACTAGTAAGTGAAAGAATGGATTCATCCGGAAAACAAACTTGAAGATCAACAAATAGGGAGAGGGGAGTTAGGAACCTACACCAAGTGTCCCTGTCAAGCTTCACTGGGTAAACCACCAAGTCATGCTTCTTGGGCAAGAGGGCCAACGTGTCAAAGTACCAAATACAAGTCAATAACAATAACAACAACAAAATGTTGCAGAAGTTTTGCTTTTGAAAGAAATGTATCTGAAAAACAAGCTTGATGAAACAAATGGGGAGGGGGAGAGTTAGGAACCTACATCCAGTGATCCAGGCACACTTGGCTAAGCAAATCAGCACGCCACACTTCTTGAGCAAGATGGCCATTGTGTCACAGCCCCAAAGACAAGTCCAGAGGAAAAAAAACACAATTGCAAAAGTTCTGCTCTTGAAAGAAAATTTATCTGAAAAACAAACTTGTCTATCTTCACCCCCTGTTGATATCCATCACCTTCATACAGTGTCCTGATCATGCTTCACTGAGCAAATCACCACGCCATGCTTCTTCGAAAGCCCACCCCTTCAACACCCCATGAGGCCATTGACAAGGCTTTGAAGATGATGCCATTGACAAAGCTCTGAAGATGATGCCATTGACAAAACTCTGAAGATGATGCCATTGACAAAGCTTTAAAGATGAGTCCAGAAAACAATCAAAGAGCTTTTGCTCGAGAAAGGACATCACCTGAAAAACAAATACATTTGAAGATCACCATGGGGAAAAGGGGTTAAGACTTCAGAAGCGACACCAAGCCACGCTCCTTAGGGAAATAATATCAAAAGTATCCACCACACTCTTGTAAATCTGCAAGAGGCCATTGTCAAAGCCCCTATTTAGAGATGCGTCATGAGAGACAAACTTCTACAAAAACAAAAGATTGAGTTTGTGGGACTACATGGGGTGAAGTGTTTATGTCTCAATTTTGTATCAACTCCATCCAGCTTTCCAAAGTTGGAATTGTTCAAGGGTTTCTATATATCACCAAGTTGCAACTGCAATTCCAGGAAAAAAACATGCTTATTACCATTTATTTTGCAATGTTGTCGGGCAAGTAGAAACAAGATTGTCCACATTCTAGCGGCCCAAAACCTGAATCTGGTAGCCTCGAACAAAGAAATACATTGAAATTCTGTTGTATTTGGCTGCCCAAGCATTCGGGTGAATAGATCTGTTTAACTGTTAGTCAATATTTGAACACTTTGTCCTACCATGAAAAAGCTCTTTTTTAAGCTTTTCAAATTGTTTTTTTGTTTTTACTGAGAATAAGACTAAGTCTTCATCTCAATTCTAAATCAGGTTGCTTGCAGCAATTTTACCATTTACAAATATAAATATTCCCACGATATATATATACTGTATGTAGATGCGCAGCCTACAAGATTTATCAATAATGAAGGAATCCTTTTAAGAGTAAAGTTGAAGCAGGAGCTCCATGAGACTTAGGACCCACTTTCTGTCCCCTTCACAAGATATTAACATCAAATCCGGGATTAAAATGCTTTCACACTCGTACCGACGACGCTGTATGAAAAATGTATACCACGTTCTACAAATATCATAATACCCACTCATCTCCCCTAAATGTATTTGTAATGCTTTCACACTCCCAAAACTGTATGAAAATAATGCATGAAAAATGTATACCATGTTCTACAAATGGCCTAATACCCACTCACCCCCCCCCCCCCTAAAGGTGGATTTTCATACATGTTTAGAGACAGTGGGATGATTAGCGTAAAGAATGAAAGACCCGGCTTACAAATGTTTAGCATTTATCTTCTCTTTCTTTGCAATCACCTCACAAAGTCTAGTAACAATTTAAACAAAGATCAGACCAATGTATCTGACTCCAGGCTATGATGGATTTCACAAGATTTACCTGAAATATTCCACGCACAAAAAAATAATATCGCCTCACTACAGATTTTACAGAACTTTTCTGAAAATGCTCTACATGTATATTATGTATACACAGTGGATGATTTAGTTAAAGAATGAGGATTGAGAGAAGCTGCTTACAAATGTTTGGTATTTATCCACCCTTTCTTTGCAATCACCTCACAAAGTCTAGTAACAATTTAAACAAAGATCAGACCGATGTATCTGACTCCAGGCTACGATGGATTTTACGAGATTTAGCTGAAATATTCCATGCACAAAAAAAGAATATCGCCTCACAATGGATTTTACAGGATTTTTCTGAGATGCTCTAAACATATACAGTTTCTAGAGAGAAAACAAGAAACCCACCAACAAAAAGAATCAAACCCCTTCTTAAATGAGAAAAATAAACCTCACCCCGATGTTACTCGGGCGAGATTTGGATAAGATTTGGATAAGGTCGTAAAACACGCAGCGAGCCTTCGGACCCCTTCTTATTCTACCATCCGCAAAATCCTCACTCGGGTAGGTTACCATAACAACCGCACCTCCCTCATCACGCAAACAGCTGGGGCGACACATAGTATCGGCGCGTGCTGTGTTTTTTGTTCACGGCCATCACGTCTTCTACCCGGGTAACGTTCTGCGCGCTTCTTAATACAAGGTTTGTCAGGATGTCATCCTGATGTTGTCAGGACGTCACCGCGCTATCACCCTGACCCGTCTAGGGTGAATCTCACCCCGATGTCGTCCTGATGTTATACCGATCGGAGCTTCTTAATTGAAACGGTGTAGAATCTCATCCGGACAACGTCAGGACGTCACCGCGACTATTTCTTTTGATTAAGAAGGGGTATAAGAGGACAAATCTCTTTTGTTTATTGTGTGTACCATGGCAACTGCATGGGGACTTCTATCTCTTGAAGTAACAATGACAAAAAAGTTGGATGAGATAAGAGAGAGAGAGAGAGAGGGGGAGAGAAAAAAAAAGAAGTTGAATGTTGAACAACTTTGTAAGGAGCCTGAAATCTTCTATTGAACCTCTGGAAATTCTGGAATGTTACATTTTTTCGAGCAAAACAGAAGAGTTTACTCTATAACATGCTTTTCTGGTTTTCCTGTCTTTTTCTCAAACCATCAGAGATGGAAAAAAAAAATTTAAAAACTTTCTGATGACACAAGAAGAGCCAGAAAAGTTGGCCTAGAGCGCAAAGACAAGGTTAAGACTAGGGGATATTTTCAGAACAAGTCGGAAGAGCATACGTGATAAACTAAACTAAACGTGCTATTTGTAATCTTGTCTATTTCTCTCAACATCAGAGGAAACATTAGACTTTCAGAGACACAAGAAGTGCCAGAAATCTAACCGGGAGTGTAAAGATGATGATTTAACTTTGGGGTATTTTCAGAACAAGTCGGAAGAGAAAACATGATACACAAGCTCGTCTTGTCTTTTCTTCTCTCTGACACTATTGGAGGAAAAAATGAGACTTTTGGACAACACATGAAGAGCCAGGAATTTTACTGGGAGCGTGAAGATGATGATACAACTCAGGGATATTTTCAGAGCAAGTCGGTAGAGCAAACCTGCTAAGCCATACTGATGACTGGGATCTTCTTGTTTTCGAAACAGTGGAATAACACTTCCTCGAGGGTTGGAGTTTCACCACGTGCTTTTAAGTATGTGGGATTTACTGCCCCACTGTTGAATGATCGCCATGAGAAATTTGCCAAAATGCTTTTTTTTTTGGACCATGTCATTCCAATATGTAATATTTGTACAATTGTGATGAGGAAAATCTGAATAGTTTTGAAAGCCTATAGTTTAAAAAGAAGAAACATTCTATTTTTGTGGGTCCAGTTTGCCAGGTTTTAAAATCAAAATTTGGTGGCCTAAAATTAGTTGACCCGTTGGGCAAGTGAAATACGACATTCACAACATTTTGTCAGCCCAAACTCATTTTGATGGCGCCAGGCTGGCAGACCAATGCTAATTTTATTTTAAGCCCTCTTAGTACTGGAATCTGTTTGCTGTGTACTACCTCTACAACGTCGTGAAATATAGGAGAAAATAGCCTAACTTTTGAAGAATGACACAATGACAAATGGCAACATTTTCTTCCCTTTTATGCCTCTTTTATATTACGATAAGAATACACAGAAAAAACACGCAATGCAAGCAAGTCATGATCTCTGACATACGTAACACCTGATAACGATACAAAACGCACAAGATCCTTCCTCTTTTTTTTCTTTCTTCCAGGTATCTGATAAATGAAGTTTGGTGATTGCTAATTGAAGTCACTGGGTAGCCATACAAATCCTCTAAATTTTGCAACCCCTCCTATTGTTTCGCCTATCAAAAACCAAAGATATCAATGGCAGAAACAAATACGGGCTAATCAGGCGCCTTTTAAAGTGTTTTTTATGGCGACCAATTTACACAGGTGTCCGATAAATGGCTTGACCGCTTGCTCGTGGCTTGACAGCGAAGCATTAATTATAACTACTGTTTACATACAATGGGGATAGGTGGCAACATTAATGAGTTCATGTTTGTAAAGTGCCCTGCCATCTTGCACCCCCCCCCCCCCCCCCCCCCCACTCACACAAGCAAACACAAGCCAGTCCTTTTTTACCTTCTTGTCTTTGATTTGGATATTTAATCACATGATCCAATGCTTGTACTAAACAAAAATGCGGGCCACGTGGCCAACCCAGAGCCACAAAAGGCTTCATGCAATCTAGGTAATTACAAAAGAAAGAATTTACAAACAGAAAACTTTGAGCAAAGTCACTGTGCTGCCCATACTTAGGTCAGACTATAAGATTTTCCTCAAGAGGGGGCGGCATTCACATTTAAAACGCAGCAAAGTTGAAAAGAGATCTGTTGATTGATGGAAGAGCACAATTTTTTAAGTTGATCTAATGCAAAAAGAATTGTGTTTCCTTTTATCTATTTTTTCATGCCACCAGCCAAGAAAGAGGATGTCAAATGTAGGTATTAGGAGAAATGTTTAATGATTCATACAGGTAGTAACCTAAAAAGTTAATTAAATATTTATTATAATTTGGAAACAATTTAAGATAAACTGTGGATACAAACGACTACAGTATATTTTGTAAATAATCTCCTATAAAGATAAGCATTATCTCTCTATCAATTATTTGATTCATTATCAAATATTTAACATGGTTACAAATTTAATACAAATTAATTGCATCAGCTCCAATAAAGCCTGGGTATTGCATCCCATTATCATTTTATGAAATGAATTATGTTCTTAATCAACATTATTTTTTTAGGATGCAAAAGATAAATTAATTACAGATTTTATTTACACAAAAAAGGAAGCAAAAGGCATAAACTCTTGAGAGACAAAAATGCACAGAAACCAAGGAATGTGATAATTCTCATCAATAAAAAGGTGTTAATCACCTTTATCTATAAAATAAAAGGCTATAAAGACCAATTGTCTGTGGTGTTAATGAGGGTGAGCGTCAAGTGCAGCCCTCAAGTTTTATGGCTCGCACACTTCAAGGTATGATACTGAAGTGTGACTGCCCCTATTAAGTTATTGCATAATCCCTTATTTCTCAACCACTGGGTTCTTGATATGTTGTGTTTTAAAAAGAATACCCCTTATTACATAACACAAGCCTCTACACTAACTTTTTTCTCTCCTAGCCTGTTCGGGCAAGTCAAATCATAAATTTTCAAATTGTACTTGCTCAAACAGAAAATTGACTTGCCCACTTACTTATAGATGAGATTTACATGTATGGAATTATCTACTCTCGCAGTTGAAGATCAAACTTGGAGTGTGGAGCCTTGCATAACGCATTACTTTTCTTCATCACCCACTGGGTTCTCGATCAAATATGTTGTAAAAGCATACATACTGTACCCGATTCATTTAAGGCCAATTATAACTCAATTCAAACACTTTAAAAACAACAACAATACAATGGACATATAGAGTAATACATACACATAAAAGTGTATGAAATAAAAAGATAGGCAAAGCCTAAATGTAAATGATTCCAAAATATATATTCTAAACACTTGTATATACTTGTAGGATCACACCAAATTGGTTATTTTTTTCAAATAAGAAATTGTATTTTCCCTAGAGTGATAATGCCAATTGATGAATTATGTATTTTCACAGGTCAAAATAGCACCCTGTTCCTGGAAAGCCTAGGATATGAACAAATATATCAGATATCAATATTTTTCAGATAACAGAATTTGTAGCAAAAATATGCCAGAGCTCTAAGGTGTATTCACTACAGTTGTTATCAATCAAATGCACATGTAAATAGCTAGGTAAGGTCAAAATTCCTACAAAAGTGCAACATAGAGCTATGCATACAGCTGAATAAATAAGTCCCAAATGCATGAAAAACCACTGCAACTATAGCATTTTATTTATAATCTATGAGTATGGAATCTATGGAATGTGTTGTTACTATTTCTTCTTTAGAAGTCTCAAGGCTTTGTAAGGCTGTGATAGAATATTAACCCAGTGCCTTCCTAAACATTTTAAAGGGACTTAGTAACATTGTCCAAATCCTAAAAATCCAATTGGAATTCTAGCGGTTCCTTCATACCTTGTTGTATTTGTATGGAAAATAAAAGCAGGTTTTGGTTTGTCAAAATTCCCTTTCGTTAAAAAGATATTTACGTTTGAAGTGTTCAGATGTAAAATTATCCACTGGACCACGAAAACCGTGTACAAAGTGAGTGCAATGAGTAGGTGAATATCACTTTGCATTTTTGCTCATTACTCGGCCATATTACGTCCATTTAACTTGAAATTCTCACACAACACCCAGTGGACATATCACTTTATCAGATAACAATAATATACATTGTATCAACCACTCATCACTTATATATTGCATGGTACAGCATGGTATAGCAAGGTCCAAGTCATTGTGTTTCAATACAAAATATGTAACCCTACTTTGTATCAACAAATGAAATTACCAATCTATATCAGGAGTATCAATCAAAGGCTTAGACCTTTTTTTAGATAAAATAATATTAAAATCATCAATGAAGAGGGAGTAGGACTTATGTCAATCATATCAAAGATATGAATTAATGATAAGAGAGTAAGAAATATCAATCATATCAAAAGTGTTAATTAATCATCATCAGAGAGTAAAACTTGCATCAATTATGTTATTTTGGTATTACACACATTCTAGATATCTAGACCCCAGCCCAAGGATTTTGGAACCAGTCCTGAAAAGGTTAATGCAAAAGAGAGTAGAACTTAAAAATATCAAAATCATTCAAATCATATCAGAGGTATTAATCAAGCAAATTGGTACTTGTATAAATCATATCAAACATATTCATGAAAGAGAGCACTACTGGTATAAATCGTAACAAAATTTAGATGAAAAGAAACTACCTCGATTAAAAAATTGGAGTTTTAAAGGTTTTGATCTTTAGTTGCTTGTCAAAACTAATCAAGAAGAGAACAAAGCGATTGTAATTGACTGCCGCGCGCTGGTGGAACGAACAGCTATGGGGGGAACCTATGGGGTGTTTATAATGCACCCATGAATGTTATCCGCCAAATCTGGCACAACATAACCTACAGTTCGAGCGTGATTGTTACGGATTAGTGAAACAAACGCGTTGCGGTCGCCCAGCGAATATCCGCACAAAAGAGTAACAAATTGCCGAAGTGGAGGGGACTTGTTAAGGTGGTCATTTTGTGTTCTTTTATGCAGCAAAATTTTTAAACAATATTTTAGAGGTTTTCGCCAGGAAAAAAAAGTATGAATTCTTCTCTTTTTTAATGCAGCAAAGCTTTTCAAATAATATTTAGAAATTGCCTACAACAACAAAATTAATCTGGTACTGGGAAGTCAGTCACCTTTCGCATATAGAACAATGGGGTCATACAGGAAAACAAGCTGCTGACGCATAGGGGTGGGGTTAGGTTTATAGGTTGGTTTAGGAGTGAGCAGTATGGGTGGGGGTGGGGGGGGGGGGCAGGGCTTGGGTTACAGTAGAAAGAGTGTAGCAACATGATCATGTATATACCATGTTCAAATTAAACATGGTTACTCAATTATTCTAAATATATTTGCCATTCTTCATGTTGTCCCTCTCTAATGTTTTCTCTTAACTGAACTGCTCCCATTCTCTCTTGTTTCTCTTTTTTTCCTTCTCTTTTTCATCCCCTTTATGTTGTTTTTCACTTTTTTAACTTGATATTTTCAACTTTCAAACTCTACACCTCTCTTTCTAAGGTTACTTTTTAACTGTGCTTTTTGTTTTGTTTTGTTTTACTTTTCTGTTCACGTTTCTAGTTTCTAGGGATCTAGTAACTTTGTTGACATTTGTGATAAATGGTTGATACAATGTGAATGTTTGTGATCTGATATGTCCACTGTGCAATGTGTAAACATGAACATTTCAATCGTAAATATCTTTTTAACGAAAGGAAAATTTGAAAAATGAAACCTGTCAAATGCTACTATACAACAAGGTAGGAGAAAACCGCAAGAGTTCCAAGTAAATTTTGTGGATTATGACAATGTTACTAGATCCCTTTAAATGTGCAATACCGCATTAACCAGAAACCTGAATCAAAGAAGTTAAGACATAATGATAAAGGTTATCAAGGAACAGGAACTGAAAGAAGCTGAAATTTCCACCGAAACCACAGGTAGTGTGTCTTCTTTGATGAAAAAGGAGAAGAAAAGAATAAGAAGCCTTCTCAAATCAGTTACCCCCATTTAAATAGGGGGACAATCGGGGCCATTGTCCACTGTAATTCCCCTGCACGTGCCATCATTTCCTCTGCCATCATTTCCTCTACGTTTGGATAAAGAGGCACCATTTTCTTACAAAAGATTCCATTACTTTTAGAAACAACATGTTCAATAAATTTGTATTTTTGTTACCAGAAGATAAATTGTCCACCTCACTTCCCCTGCACGTGCCATCATTTTCACTGAATTTGGATAAAAGGTACTGTTTTCTTACAAAATATTCCATTACTTTTAGAAACAACATGTTTCAAATAAATTTATATTTTTGTTACCAGCAGATAGATTGTCCACCTCAATTCTCTGCACGTGCCATAATTTTCTCTAAATGTTGACAAAAGGTACTGTTTTCTTTATACAAAAGATTCCATTACTTTTTATAAACAACAAGTTTCAATAAATTGATGTTTTTGTTACCAGAAGATAAATCGCCCCTTTTCCTATACCCCACGCCATGCCAGCCAACCACCATCCAAACTTTCCAAAGACTAAAATTCATCAAAATCATTCATTAATTGGCAGATAAATTGGAGAGAAGCCGCAAATTCACACACTTCTTATCCCCCGATTCAACCACAATTCTAAAATCAATTAAAATGCAGTTTAATTTTAAGTTTCTTGATAAAGGGAAATCAATCATTTCTCTTTTATTATAACATCATATTTCTTTATATTAATGGGAGATAAATTAATACAAAAGCCGCAAATCCACACGCTCCTTTTCCCCAGTCGACCACAAGTCTGAAATCTATCAAAAACACAGTTTAATTTTGAGAACCCCAAGAAATAGGAATCAATCAGTCGTTTGAAATCTTTTATAATTCGTTTACTTCCCTTTTCTATCGCAAAGGTTAATCAAGAATATAAAAAAAGGGCTTGAGTTCTACTGCTGAAGGTGAGGTTTTATTTGTGTCTTTTTAGTAAAACGCAAGGTCCTTTTTTCAGTGGCGGTAAGAAGATGTAAGTAGGTAATAAATCACAGGAAGACAATTTTCTTCATTTTTTAATACTATTTTCTCTCAATTTTGTGGCTAGGACGCAGTATTTGGGTTGCGAACTCGTGGCTTTGGTTAGAAAACGGGACTCACAAAGAAATATAAATTGATGTAGCAATATCTTCCCTCGTTATTCAGACAAAACATTTCAATCAGAAAATCTTTCTAAATGATAAGCTTACTTTCTGTGTATTAATTGTGCGAGTATGTTCAAACAAGTGTTTGCTGTCATTCACATATGATCATTGCATGGAAATATATTAAATGTAATAAATATTTGTAAAGATTACTTAAAATTTATTAACTGAATAGAAAAACTTTGAATTACAGGTCGATAAAATCCTACGAACTTCAATCACTTATATGCATCATTTGTGTTGCATTTCAACAGTGCATTTGAATAGTTTATTAGGTAATTGCCATCATCATCATAAAGTTTATGTTCCTATTTTTCTGGATATAATTATTGAACGCCAATTGGAATCGAATGATTTATTATGACATTTATAGCTGGATGAGTCGCACTTACACAGATACAATGCTCTTGTTCTGTCTGTCTGTCTGTCTGTGGGAAAAAAGGTCATGACAAAACATCTTCAAAAGAAATAAAATAAACAGAAAAGGTTGATGACTTTATAAAGTGCATAAATGCAGTGAATATGCATCTTTTCATTGATACACACCAGCCAGCTTCTCCTGTTAAAGGGCAATGCAACTCAAGAATAGAGTTTATCCTACTTGATATATCGTAATATGCCTTTTTATTATATATAACATAACTCCGACTCAGATTTCTGCTTTGGGAGAAATATGTGAAAACTCTATCGGGTTTACCCCTATTCATGCGAACACTGGAGGCCTCCATTATTAGGTGTGTGCGGACTTATGGTCAGTGATATGCACTAATGCATTTCAATAGCTTCTATTGAAACCATTGTCTGAATACTTGTATATGCTTTGACGAGTCTGTAAATCAGTGAAAAGCTTTTTGTTCGGCCCGTAGCACACTCGTCATAGTTTGCAAAGCATGTCGGGCAATTACAAGAACATGGCCGCTCCCATCACCTTTTGCCGCCGTAAGAATTAGTAAAATGTGGGTATGTTCACGTAAGGATTTCATTGGATCCAGGAGGCCAAAATTGCCAAGTTATGTATCAAATAAAATGTCTGTTCACCCTCTAAACGATAATAATAGCCGAAAGCCATAGTTTCATTGCCCTTTAACGTTTGAGGGAAATGTATATGTTTTATATTTTATTAGAAGACACAGAAACACAAACCATCTTAGACAAAGAACCCAATAAGGAAATTAAATCATAACTGTCTCATATCAAATGCCAATCACACTTCTTTCAGTGTTAATTCAGGTTAAATCACACAATGGTGGATCTCAAATCAGGTAATTACACCAATACTAGGTGGTGATTATCACGTTCTAAAGGGATTTCATTGTCTGGTGGGTTTCAGAATAGATGTGCCAAATACCCCCTCCCATATCTATCAGGGCCCATATTCATATGAAACCCAGCTAGCTTAGTTCCTTGCTAAGTGTAGTTTAGATGTGCAGTTATACTGAGCAAAGAACATTTTCCTAGTCCAACTAGAGTTAGCTGGTTAAGCCTTAGGTAGCAACTAAGTTAAACCTTGTTAGCAACTTAAAGATCTTGTGATTAATTATTAGCCACGTCATCCAAAATAGACTTAGCAAGTAACTAAGCTAGTGGGGTTTTCATGAATATGGGGTCTGGTGGCCTTCTTTGTATCTTTACTAATCCACCATGGAGAAGGATAATTCAGATTAATTCTGGGGAACACTGTAAAATCAGCCAATGTTTAAAGGGATCTAGTACGAACAGTACAACCTGTCTTAGCGGCCACCTGTCTATAGCAGCCAACCTGCCTATAGTGGTCACCGGAAGTGATCCCCTGCATATAATCTATGTTATGAGACCTTTCTATAGAGGTCACCTGTCGAAGAGTTGCCACATTTCGTGTTTCCCTTGGGTAGTCACTATACACAGGTTCAATTCAGCCAAAAATCGATTAAAAGGGACTTAACATGTTGACATGTACAGAAAGTGGTAAATGGTTGGTAAAATGTGTAGTTTTGTGAAAATGTCACATTAAATGGATGTTAAATGGCAGAGTAATGAGCAATTATGCAAAGAGTGATATTCCCTAACTCATTGCATTGACTTTGCACACAGTTATGACTATCCAGTGGATAGTTAGTGGATAGTTAAAAATCTGAACAC
Source organism: Echinarachnius parma (assembly GCA_037951105.1). Classification (NCBI taxonomy): domain Eukaryota; kingdom Metazoa; phylum Echinodermata; class Echinoidea; order Clypeasteroida; family Echinarachniidae; genus Echinarachnius; species Echinarachnius parma. Next base: position 50,727 of record JBAMJV010009229.1, read on the forward strand.
TTCAATTGTTAATATCTTTTTAACGAAAGGGAAATTTGAAAAAAACAAGACCTTTTCCATGCTTCTTTTGGTAAATACAATTACAGCAATATATGAGAGAACGACTAGATTTCTAATTGAATTTTGGTGGATTTAGATAATGTTACTGGATTCCTTTAAAGGGATCTAGTAACTTTGTTGACATGTGCAAAAAGTGATGAATGGTTGAGGCAATGTATATTGTTGTTATCTCATATGTCCACAGGGTATTGTGTGAAAATTTCAAGTCAAATGGACATTGTATGGCCAAGTAATGAGCGATAATGCAAAGTGATATTCAGTAACTCACTGCACTCACTTTGTACACAGAAGAAAAACTCGCCCGGAGTTTTTCTTATCTGAATACTTCAAACATACATATCTTTGTAACGAAAGGGAAATTTGAAAAACCAAAACCTGTCCCGTGATTTTATTGTTAATACGAATACAACAAGGTATAAGGGAACCGCTAGAATTGGAATTTTATTTTGAGGATTTGGACAATGTTACTAAGTCCCTTTAATAGCCTTCTCACTCTGACCCAAAAGATATCATCAAGTGTGAAAATTCACACCCCCATGAGAGAAAATCAATATGGTCATATTCTTCATTTATCTCCCCTCATAATCTGCACCAATTGTTATGATTCAGACATGTTAATAGGGGTGATTAGATGGATAAAGGATCTACAAACGGGCACACTTGGTATATGAAAGAGATCGGTATTGATTTCACATATAACTGTTCCTTTTGAGTTTTGACACTATCATCACCCTATGTCAACAACAATCATATAACCTGTCAATTTATATTCACAAATCAGACACCTAAATAGGGGTGATAAGCTGTAACAAAGTCGATAAAGAATCCACTAAGGTTGACAAAAGAACATGATACTATGTAACTGTTATCAAGGAAATTCATTATTGATTTCACATTATAACATTCTTTTTTATGAGACACTCCCCCTATGTCAACATCAATCATCATATGACCTGTCAGTTTTATTCACAAATCAGACACCTAAATAGGGGTGATAAGCTGTAACAAAGTCTATAAAGAATCCACTAATTATTGCACTCGAGGTTGACTAAAAGAACATGATACCACGTTACTGTTATCAATGAAACCATTATTGATTTCACGTTATAACTGCACTTTTTTATGAGACCCACCCCCTATGTCAACATCAGTCATATGGCCTGTCAATTTTTATTCACAAATCAGACACCTAAATAGGGGTGATAAGCTGTAACAAAGTCTATAAAGAATCCACTAATTATTGCACTCGAGGTTGACAAAAGAACATGATACTGTGAACGATGTAACTGTTATCAAGGAAATTCATTATTGATTTCACATTATAACATTCTTTTTTATGAGACCCTCCCCCTATGTCAACATCAATCATATGACCTGTCAGTTTTATTCACAATCAGACACCTTAATAAGTGATAAGCTGTAACAAAGAACTCACTAATTATTGCACTTGAAGTAAACAAAATGACATGATACTGTGTAGCTGTTATCAAGGAAATCGTTATTAAAGGGATATAGTAATATTGTCAAAATCAACAAAACTTTCTTAGAACTCTAGCGGTTCTCACATACCTCCTATTTAATTTGACAGTAGAAGCATGGAACAGGTGTCCATTTTACAAATTTGTATTTTGCTATATTAAAGGGGACCACCGGGCAAATAACAACACATTACTACATGTTTTGGTACTGTTTTGTGATATCAAATAGATACCTAACATTTTGCAAAGGGTTGAGTAATTCATAAACAAAGCAATTAATTTCCACCACTTACGGAACCACTACTATTTCCTGGTTCCTGGTTTGCGAGTGCGCCAATTCTACTCACGCGTACGTTTGTAGGCAATATAATTCCGAGCGATTCGCTTGCTGCACCCGCGGTAGTCTACACAATTCAGACCGCATAAACGCATGCTTTAGAATGGTGATGCGGTTTCCAATTATATATTCTTTTTCTGCAAACATATTTTTGTGAACTTGTTGATTGAATGGAATACTAAAGATGTTACCTTTCTATTATACAAATATTAGTTTTGGGTGGTGGTACCCTTTAAAGGTATAATGCCAGTTTTTGGAAACGCCCCCCTCTCAAAAAATGAAATGGAAGCTCTTATTACCAATCATGTGAAAGAATATGTTTTTACTACTACGGGATGATACAAATTTTGCCTGGAAACCGCCTACTAATTGATATATTTGGTAAATTATCAAATCAATCCGCTGTGGAGAGATCTCGCCAACGCGGAATCGCGCATACGCGCATTCGCTATACGGGCTTGTCCCCAGCTTGTCGATATCTCCAGTCCAGCGCTAGCGGCGCGGACAGGTGCGAACGGGCGGTGGATTCATACATTTCACGGGCAGGTATTGGATTTCTTCCTATATTTCTGCATTTAACGCATCGTTAGGTTCAGATTTTACCAGACAAGCCCTTTTTAGATACTTATTCAACAATATTGATCAATTATAAATGCTTTCTGTAACTTTCCCAAAACTGTTATTCATCTTTAAGATATTCATGATTAAAATGCTTGAATTTAAAGTCTCCTTGGGATCTTTTGACATTTGTCATTTATATGCTGCTTGTAAACAGGCACAAAAATGATATTTATTTTTCAGGGGCTACTTATCAAGTTTGCCTGCATGAAAATAACACTCTAAAAATTAACTTACACTATAAAACTCCATGAAAATTTACACAGGCTCTTTTATGATTTTCGAGGGCTCTATTCGGCATTTTGGGGGAATTTCACCCTGAGACCACGTGTATTCCTTTCACTGCTTATAAGTATCAGCTTCCATGGTGATGTAGACATACAGTGGACTTGTGGTTGCTACCATTTGTAATTTCATATGACATTCATATAACACAGAATTTTCAAATACAGTAGATATATATCAGATCACAGAATACACATGTATGTTATCAAACTTATGTTCAGTTTTTGCATTCTGCCAACAAAGTTTCTAGATCCCTTTAAGTTCATATAACTGTTATTTTTAAACTGTACCTGTCAAATTTATTCATGGTTACCCATCCAGTATAATTAATTCAGACACCTTAATAGAAATAAACACATGATCCACTAATTAGTGCACTCGAGACATTAAACGAAAGAACATAACCAGTGAATAACTAATATCTGTCAAATGTTATTAAAAGTGACAATTTTGTTCATGATTAGCCATCCTATTGAACTTATTCAGACAGTTTAATAAGGCGTTAAGACGTTTCAAAGAATCTTCTAATTAGTACTCTTAGGGTAAATGATGATAGAAAGGGTATGTGCATATAAGTACTGTTACAGTTATCTGACATTAGTATCCCGCCCTTTTTGAGATTCTAAAATCCCCATATACTTTGTGAACAAGCCATCATGTTCCTGTAGGCAAAGGGTTAAAAAGATGTATCATTAATAAATCCTTAATTACAAGGTGATGGTGAGAATTCAGACACTGTAATTTGCTCAGCAGGAGCGAACAATTCTAAAGGACACATAATATTCACATATTATATAACTGTTCACTCCCTGGGGAGCATTCTTTCTCTGATTAGCCACAAAGATGCATCAAGGGTACCGTATGATCAGGCTAGTTTTCTTCTAACTCAAACAGGTGCCCAATTGTACTCCTGAATTATGAATGAATAATTTTCAAATTAGCACAGCAGGTGTAGACTCCATGCTGTCTACATGAACTTGCCCAGGGGCTAGCTACACCCAACCCAGCTACCACCACCCACCGACTAGGTGTTAGGGATTAAAGGGCATCAAGCGTGGGGATGCTACATAGCGGGTCGCCATTTTGAACTGGGTTAGTTTGCGCGCACCGCATGACACTGAGCTAACGTGCATTACGCACCGTGCGCAACGCGTATGCAAGATGGCGCCGCGCATCTCATTTGACGAATCTGAACTACCTTTAAGATCTGACCTGGATGGAATGGAGTATCCCTCGCTAATAACAACTTGAGAGGATTCTTCGCCGAGTCAAGCATTTTTAAGGGAAATATTGGCGAAAAATAGAACCAACAAAGTGGAGTGTGTGTGGTGCACAGTAGTGGAAAGATAGAAAGATACAATAGAGGGATTAATCATACCCGAACGTGCCCCTGACTAATTTTCCCAGGGTCTTCCCTCTTTTCACATGTTTTCGCACCTCTACCCATTGTCTCTCAAGTGTTTTTTTGGTTTCATACCTGTTCCGCATAATTACTGACATTCATGTGCGTATTTATCCCATGGATGAATACACAGAGGTACCCAAAATAGCCCCTGTTGGGAATATTGGGATAGGATGATGGATAACTTTGTGGACGTGGTGTGGCAAGATCGGTAGAGCGCGCGCTTTCAGATCTCGAGATCCCGGGTTCGAACCCAGCCCACTCCGTTTGTCCTTCGGCAAGACAATTAATCCACATTGCTGCTCTCTACCCAGGAGTATAAATGGGTACTTGGTCGGGTGTTAATTAGCCTTCAGCACCCGGTGGGTAGCTGGGCTAGTATGCTCCCCAGGGAGTTGAGATGGTGCGCAAGATAATTGTGCGGGTTTGACTTGTACCTGATGACCAAGGGTAATAATAATGCGCTTAGAAACATCCGTATTAAGCGCCTAATAAATGTTGTGTATTATTATTATTATAACTTCTTCTGATAAATCTGCCTCCTTCAATCCGGAAGATTCTTGCAGATATTGATATGCATATGCATGATTTAGGGGAGTGTGCAGGAGGAGGGGTAACAAATGATAAGTCCAATAAATTACTTACAATTTAGTAGTGTGATTGGGGAAGGGGGGCTTTAAGGGGAAATTAATTATAAAAAACATTTATTAACATAATTCTGGGATAGAGGGGTATAGGGTTTGTTGATTTCAATGGTCGGAAGGGGACAGATGATTTTTTTTTGGGCAGAGCTAGAGTGCAAGGGAATTTTGTCAATGGGTTCTTGGCTCCGTGTTAGTTCTATTTTCCGCCAATATTTTCCCTTTGAAATGCTTGACTCATGGAGGAATCCTTTCAAGTTGTTTTTAGCGAGGGGATACTCCAGAGCCACTCCATCCAGCTCAGATCTTCATCCCTAACACCTAGTCCCACTACAACCACTGCCCTAGGTATTCATTCACACTAGACAAAAGAAAGGTAGAAAGTGGTGAAGACAGACTTATACATATTTTGTGAGGGTGGGGAGATTGCCTAAGATTCCTATGCAGTGGTAGACTGTAAAAACAAAAAGTAATGTTTGTGTTATAACGTTTCTTTATCTATTCTGGACCAAACAGGGGGGGTGGGGGCAACAACCGAGAACTGTAATAATTAATTTACCTTGATTAATTTTTGGTGTCATATAGTTTTTAATGTCCCCTTTTCCCATTTTCCCCGCACAGGGCCATTGAGAGGAGATTTACCAGAGGATGGGGCATCGACCCCATACCCCCCCCCCCCCTTTCCTCAACTACGCCACAACAAGCAGAATCAGCAACAAGGATGCCCCTGACCCCGTTTACAGTGCAGGGCCGGGCCGAGCTGAGCCGCGGCTCGGCCCGGCCTAAATTGCGGTACTCGGCCCCCCAATTTTGTGCGTTTACAGTGGCGGGCTCGGCCCGGCCGCCCTTTCAATATCTTGTCATAGTGGCACTCTGCATGTAAACAAACGATTATTTTGGGGGCGCGCCGGGGTCATGATCGTAATGAACGTAACATAGAAGTCTATGGAACGTAATGATCCTTTCACTTCCGGGGTCACATTTGTCCGCATTTGGCCCTGCGTGCGTTTACAGTGAGAAAAGGCTGGGCCGAGCCGCGGCCGAGACCACCTCAAGAGCGGGGCCAAATGCGCGGCCACTTTTGGTACCGTATTTGGCCTTTTTTTCACTGTAAACGGGGTCCCAGGCTGTAAGAGGAATGTTAAGCCATGAACTGTGGCCAGTGCATGCAGGTGTGGACCTCTTGGTGTCTGGGAACAACCTCTGATTACCAAAGGGGGAGCATCATCCCCCCAGCCCCCAGCCCTCTGCCACTCCCCCTCCCCCCCCCCCCCCCACCACGGCTATGCCACTAAGAAGAATCAGTCCCAGGGATGCCTCCGTATGTGACAGGAATGTTAAGACGTGAGCTATGGCCGGGTTGCAGGTGTGGACCCCTCTTTGTCTGGGCACCTCTTCATATTACCAGAGGGGGAGCAACGCCCCCCATAACCCCCCCCCCCCCCCCCCCCTTGGCTATGCCACTAAGCAGAATCAGCTACAGGGATGCCTCTGTCTGTGAAAAAATGTTAAGCCGTGAACAGTGGCTGGTGTTGCAGGTGTTGACCCCTTTCTGTCTGAGAACCTCCTCTGATGACCAAAGGGGGAGCATCATCCCCCCAGCCCCCCAGCCCTCTGCCACTCCCCCCCCCCACCACGGCTACGCCACTAAGAAGAATCAGTCCCAGGGATGCCTCCGTATGTGACAGGAATATTAAGCCGTGAACTGTGGCCAGTGATGCAGGTGTGGACCCCTTGGTGTCTGGGAACAACCTCTGATTGCTAAAGGGGGAGCATCATCCCCCCAGCCCCCAGCCCTCTGCCACTCCCCCCCCCCCCCCACCACGGCTACGCCACTAAGAAGAATCAGTCCCAGGGATGCCTCCAGGAATGTTAAGACATGAGCTATGGCCGGGTTGCAGGTGTGGACCCCTTGGTGTCTGGGCACCTCCTCTGATTACCAGAGGGGGAGCAACGCCCCCCATAACCCCCCCCCCCCCCCTGGCTATGCCACTAAGCAGAATCAGCCCCAGGGATGCCTCTGTCTATAAGTGTAAGAGAATTGTTAAGCCCTGGTCTTGCAGGTGTGGGCCCCTCTCTGTCTGGGCACCTCTTCAGATTACCTCATGCGCCTCTTGAGAAGCTGGCCAACAGAGTCAAGGAGAATTTAAAAGATGGTTTTGCAAAAACTTTCAAGAGAAAATAGGAAGACGCACAATGCATACAAGCACAAACTTGATTTCAGATCTAGCCTCACTCTGCTTTTGAGGGGTTGGAAGATGGTATTGCAAAAACTGGAGAAAAAAAGGAAGATGTACAATGCATACAAGCACAAACCACACTTCAGATTGCCTCACTCGGCTTTTGAGGAGGGGTTGGCCAACAGAGGTCTCAAAGAGATTTTAAAAAGATGGTGTGGCAAAATGAGAAAATAGATAGATGCACAAACACACAACAAACACTCACAGACATATAGATACCATGTGACATTAGTTTGCTTCAGATTGTCTCACTCGGCTATAGTGGGGTTGACCAACAGAGTTGAGGAGATTTTAAAATATGATTGAACAATATAATTTTGTAAAAAAATGAGAAAATAAAAAGGTGTGCAACAGAAACACACAAATACGCACACAAACCAGACAATTAGACAAACATAATTATCATCATGCTCTATTTATCAGGATTTAATTTAAGTGGCATAGTGAATCATAGAGAGGGGGAAAACATTGAACCAGTAGGACATTCAATACAAAGAAATAGAAAAGGGATTTTTTGTTCTTGCAGCGAATAGAAAATTTAAAAATGTCCCCTTCACTTTATGCAGGTGCGGCAATCATTTTCCTGTTGGCTCAATGAATGATCAATTTAGAGAAATCCTTTGAAAAGCCGCAAAAAATGTCGCTTGGCAATCAAGGTGAGTGCGGGTGTATGTGTAGTATTTTGCTGTTCATCTGTATTTTCATTTGGAGGAATAAAAACATTATGGGGAAAATAAGTGTGTGAGTGTGTGTACTCTGTCTGCGTGGGGGAGGGGAAAATTTAATAAAAAACAATTGAGAAAAATACAAATTTGGCTATGTTAGAAGGGGTGGTCTGTGGAAAGGAGAGGGGACAAGTCACAAAAGCAAAAAAAAAAAAAAGCAAGCAACAAAAAGAAGGGGAAAAAAACCCCAGTCACTTTGCAATTGGGGGTCTAAAGGGGCAGGGAGGGGGGGGGGGGGGGGCAAGAGCACCGGAGGGGTGCATACTCGACACCCTCCAAAACCATGGGTAGTAGTCAAAGCCCAAACCCACCCTTGACAAAGAAAGTATCCCCACTATTAACAAACTATTTCACACCTCTTCGCTAACAAACATTTTCACACCTCCCATGACGAAACACAAAAAGAAAATTGACAAAGGTGGCAGAACAAGTGGGAACCCTTACAAAAGTCAAGGGTGTCATGAGTTTTCAGTAATCCTTTCCATGAATTTTCCTTATAAATCAATGAAATTGACAAAGGATTAAAGGAAGATTGGGTTTCGTCTGTTCAAACTTTCTTCTTGTATCAGGTTCATTGCAAACTAACGATTTCTCGCTTGCCTGGGGCAAGTAAAAAACGATGTTAGGCAAGTAAAATTTCATTACCTTTTTTTTTTTGAGGGGGGGGAGACCTTTTGGGTTATTTTTCTCTTCTTATTATATCTCAATTCCTTTCACTAAATTGATGCAATGATTCTCTGTTTAATTTGAATTCAGGGGCTATTTTTTATTGACCAACTCGGGTGATACTTGAATAATCTCCTGATCATTCCCTGCATCATTACGTTTCCAACAAGTTGACAACATATATGAATACAATGGGAAAATATTAGAATAACGATGTCTGATGGATGAGCGAAGATGCAGCACATTACAAACACAATCAGACAATTTCTTTCCATATAACGATAATTGTTGAATGGATTTGAAAGTGCATCCACAAAATATACCAGATAATACCAAATCTTTGGAAAATAGAATGGATCATAATTTATGGGGGATATGCACTTGACTTAATCTTAGTCAAACCTGTACAAAGTGTGGAGTATATTTTGTAGTAAAGGTCTATTAACTCCTGATTAAATGGGAAGGCAAATATATAACGGATGAGTAAAGATGCAGCACATTACAAACACAATCAGACGATTTCTTTCCATAATGATAATTATCGGATGCTTTGAAAATACATCCACAAAGTAATAAAGAAACGTCAGATAACACCAATTCTTTGTGAAATAGAACAAATCATAATTTATGGGGGATATGCACTTGACTAAATTTCAGTCAAACCTGTACAAAGTGAGGAGTATATTTTGTAGTAAAGGTCTATTAAAGTAACTTTGTCCAAATCCTCAAAATAAATGTTTCATTCTAGCGGTTCCCTCATACCTTGTTGTATTCGTATTAACAATAAAATCACGGGACAGGTTTCGGTTTTTCAAATTTCCCTTTCGTTACAAAGATATGTACGATCGAAGTATTCAGATAAGAAAAACTCCGGGCGAGTTTTTCTTCTGTGTACAAAGTGAGTGCAGTGAGTTATTGAATATCACTTTGCATTTTTGCTCATTACTTGGCCATGCAATGTCCATTTGACTTGAAATGTTCACACAATACCCTGTGGACATATGAGATAACAATAATATACATTGCATCAACCATTCATCACTTTTTGCACATGTCAACACAGTTACTAGATCCCTTTAACTTCTGATACCAATACTTTGAGAAATAGAACAAATCATAATTTATGGGGGATATGCACTTGACAAAATGTTTGTCAAACATATAGAAATGTGGAGTATATTTTGTAGTAAAGGTCTATTACCTTCTGATGAAATGAGATCACAGAGAATAAGTTATATCTGACGGATGAGCAAAGATGCAGCACATTACGATTTACGAGCACAATCAAACAATTTATTTAGAAGTTATAATTATTGGTTGATTGAGTTTGAAAGTGCACCAATCAGATAATACCAAATCCTTGATAAATAGAACGGATCATAATTTATGGGGATATGGCGCACTTGACTAAATTTCAGCCAAACCTATAGATACAAAATGGGAAGGTCTATTACCCTCCTGATTAAATTACCCTCCTGACTGCATTCAAAACATACAATGGAACATTAAAGATCAGTCGGAAAATCGCTTCATGACAAAATAGCCATTAGAAAATTTATGACGTGGATCTATTTAATTTGAAGGGGAAAAGATGAACGACCATTGAGTCTGACTCTGTTGAATCTCAATGATTCCCTTTTTATCCTCTCGTCCTTCGCAATAGAAATCAAATTATTAGTGGGATGATAAATGAGATCATATTCATTAAAAAAAATGAGACATAGATAGACACAATGAACTAGAATGATTGATGATTGACATTACTTCCGAGCAATATTTCTTTTCATTTTTTTCTTTCTTTCTGGAAAATGCTTTAAAATGCTCTCTGGTGTTGGTTGAATGCTCAACTGTTTGCTAATATTTGGACAGAAGACATGGTAATTAAATTAAAAAGATTATCCTATACTTGTGAATAAATGCACTCAAGTACACACACAAATTTCCCAATTTGCCTGAAATGGGATAATATGCCAAAATCAAAAGTCTTTAATGCAAAAAGTAAAAGTTTTAACAAACGCAATGGTTTAGTGTCATTTAAATGTGACTCAGCCAGTGTGTATTTCGCACCACGGGCAATGGCTTTTACAAGATGGCAACGCGTGTCTGATTAATGAATCCTCCGACCCACCTGAAGGTAGTTCAGATTCTTAAATCAGACGCGTGGTGCCATCTTGCAAATGCCTTGCGGATGGTGCGTAATACACACTGGCTATTAACCCCTTGCCTAAGGGAACCGAGTGGGCTATGTACAAAGTCTATGGGGATTTCATAACCTCGTAGGGAACGGGTTAAAGTGTGTTATGCAGTGCGCACAAACTAGCCTAGTTCAAAATGGCAAACAGCTAGCACTGAAGACTCTTTAAGGTAAATACATAGATGACCTGCAGGCTGCACAGTCGTCGCTGATGTTGTGAACTATGTCAATGCGTTATTATTTCAAGGGAATATACATGTACAGTCAAACCTGTCTGAGTGGCCACCTGTCTATATGAGCCAACCTGCCTATAGTGGCTACTATAGAGGTCGCCTGTCTACAGTGGCCACTTTTCTTACTTCCCTCTGGTGGTCACTATTCACAGGTTTGACTGTATGTAGATGATCACAGTCTGTGGTCAGTGATGTCCTGATTGACAGATCATCTCCAACTCTTAACTCCAACTCCCAAGTGTTTTCCTTTCCATCTTTCTTGTGGTTTAATTCCAGATTTCGTCAGACAGTCTGACAATATACATCTATTCTTAGGTAGGAAGGTACACCCTCACTCACCTGAGCAAAGTGTTTGAAGAAGCAAGCTTGTTGGCCTACCTTTGTTGTGATCCCACCCCATCTTTTGTCATGAGAGGGGCTACTTGAAGGTTGAAGGGGGGAGGAATCTATATAGGGGCAATTGTGATTGACATGGATGGCCAGTGATGGAGAGACGGGGGCAGGAGGGGAGGAGGGAGTATGAGGATGATGATGGGGGGGGGGGGGGGGAGGAGGATGGGGATAACAAAATGTGTGATCCCACCCCTCTTTTGTCATGAGAGGGGCTACTTGAAGGTTGAAGGGGGGGGGGGGGAGGAAACTATATAGGGGCATTTGTGATTGACATGAATGGCCAATGATGGAAGGGGGTGTAGGGTAAAGAGGGGGGAAGGGGAAGAGAGGGGGGCAGGAGGATGGGGGGATGTTGTGATTCCACCCCATCTTTTCTCATGAGAGGGGCTACTTGAAGGAGATAGCAGTCAGAATGCAACTCAGCCGATTCCACTGTATTTATTCATATCGTATTCATAGATTTCCGAACCGCACGCACCAATGAGCAAAGCAGAGGGGTATTATTTTGAGCTTTATGGAACCTTAACATAGTCTTTAATGAATGAATGTGGTATCAAATGTTAGAGGAAGAATCATATTTTATGTCTATCATAATTAATCAAGTATTAAATCAAATTTTACCAGTGCAATTTGTTGTCAAATATCACCAAGAAATAATAAGTTTAGAGGTGAAAAATAACAGTTTATGCTTCTTGCGTCTCATTGATTTTATAATCATTGTAAAGCATGTTTTATACTCTTTCAGGATACGTAGGTTTTATTTTGTTGCGTTGGATAATCGGGTCAGGAGCCAAGAAAATACCACTCAGGTACAAATTAAGAACAACTAAAATGCGAACGAGCATTCCCATTGGATGGTACGAAGGGGTGTGTTTGAAGCGGGCCAGTGATTGGCCTCATTCAAATAACGCAATACCAGGCTCCCCTCGGAACAACGCGCTGTGCGGGGAAAGAGAAATTCTCTCTCCCCCTCTCTCTTCTTCGCGGGACGTGGAGAATCTGCGTGATGCTGATTCAACCAATCAACGGGCTGGATTGCCGCTGAAAGCCAACAATATGATATTTTATTTTGTCCTTTGCTGGTCTTTGTTGGCTCCTGACCCGATTAAGAAATAAACGGCTTCAAAATTGACATATTTGTAAAGTGTATTAAATTACCTTTCATATGGTATAAATATGAAGGAGACGCAAGTACATTTTGTAAGTTTTCAAGCCGAATGAAAAAGAACTTTCAAAAACGAATTTTGTCAAGTTATTACACTTGATTTTCATCTTTTTATCGTTGTTGAATTAAAAATATAATTATATGGAAGCAAAGAATGACATATTTTCTACAATGTCATATATCACATTGTACAATTGGTTATTGCAAACTGAAGTTATCGCATTTTTAAAATGATGTATCTCCAGCCGAGTACTATTCGGGTGAGAAAGTTCGATCGTTGGAATCTGAATAAAACGAGCGTTTTAGCCTCATTAAAACATGCTTTGCTCTATGACTGATAGAGCGGACAGAATCTATATAAGGGCAATTGTGATTGACATGAATGGCCAATGATGGAAGGGGGTGTAGGGTAAAGAGGGGGGAGGGGGAAGAGAGGGGGCAGGATGATGATGATGATGATGGGGGGGGGGGGGGGGTGTTGTGATCCCATCCCATCTTTTGTCATGAGAGGGGCTACTTGAAAGGAGGGAGGAATCTATATAGGGGCAATTGTCATGAATGGCCAATGATGGAGAGAGGGGGGCAGGAGGGGGAGGGGGGGGGGAGGGGGAGGGAGTATGAGGATGATGAGGGGGATGGGGATAACACAATTTGTGATGCCACCCCTCTCATGAGAAGGGCTACTTGAAATCTAGAGATAATTGTGATTGAAATTTCATCAATGGCGGAAGGGGGAGGGGGAGAAAGGGGGCAAGGAGAAGAGAGGGGGGCAGGAGGATGATGACGGGGGAGGGGGATGTTGTGATCCCACGCCATCTTTCTGAGAGGGGCTACTTGAAGGAGATGGAGGGGTTGAATCTAGTGGTAATTGTGATTGACATGAATGACCAATGATGGAAGGGGGTATAGGATAAAGAGTGGGGGGGGGGGGGGTAAGAGAGGGGGGCAGGAAGAAGATGAATTATGATGGGGGGGGGGGGTGAATGTTGTGATTCCATCCCTCTTCTGTCATGAGAAGTGCTGCAGGTTGAAGGGGTAGAGTTGATGAAATCTTGAGGTTATTGCGATTGCCATACAGTCAATGACAGGGATGGGTGGGGAGAGGGGGGGGATGGGTGGGGAGAGGGGGGGGGATGGGTGGGGAGAGGGGGGGGGGGGTAGTTCCGAAATAAAGATTGAACTGTATGTCTTAATTCACCCCCTTTAATAAATGTCTACTGTGGTATACCTTTGTGGCACCCAAATATGCACTTTGCCTTTGGTTGCCTTTTCATGTTACTTTTCTAGCATCCTAGAGCATTCAGAAGGAGGGACACAACTATAGGCATAATGTGAAACACATTGGTTTCTGTAGTTTGACAACTATGCAGACAAACTTTTTTCCTTTTCAGTGTGTAAATTTTTTTTTAGGGAGTTTTATTCAGCAATATTCAGACCTAAAAGTATCTAAATTTTAAGAAAATTTTTATTTTTTTAAAAATGAGGAATACAATATCAGAGGGGGAAAATTAATGCTATTGTGTCATTTCTCGGTCCCTTCTCTCTGTCTCACCCAAACCTTTATCCTCATCTTCTTCTCTCTTCATCTTTTCTCCCCCCTTGTACTTCGTCTCCCAGTCCTTATTTGTATTTCTCCGCCTTCTTTTTATCCTTCTTTTCTCCTCCTTCACCTCCTCATTTCAAATTTTCACAAATAGCTTTCAAGAGACAGCTATCTCTTCATGAGTTTCAATCCTTTTTTTTTATAACCTATCATACCTGTATCACTTTATACCCAAGGGTGATTGACAGTTAGTCTTAACATCGCTTAAGAAAAGGTGAACTCTGTTTACCCTCCCCCTAATGCCCAAATCCCAGAAAGGATATTTGCAAACACGATCGATCGATTGGGGGCCCAGCCAAAACATTTGCCCGTGAGCTCTCTTTATAATCTTAAAACATTTACATGTTTACTAGCATGTACTTGTCTCGTTTGTAACTTCCTTGAACTTGTTCAGGGGGTCGCATACAGTTTGAAAAGACTGGAAGACATTTAGCAAATTTACTTTCACCTCTCGCTAACCCCTTTCACTGGTTTTGTTTCTTCCTGCACAGGATTTTTCTGAAAGTGAAAGGGCAAAGTGAGATTTTTGGCACCAAATATTTGAGGGGCCTTTTAAATTTAAACAACAGCAAATCTTGGGCTGTATTTATGTATGCACAGGTATTATCGCCACTTTAAACATTTAAAAAGCCCTTAAACCTTTCATGATAGTGTCCATCACACCAATGCCAGCTAGCGATGTATGTATGCATATTTATGTATGCACAAGTATTATCGCCAATTCAAACACCTAAAAAGCTCTTAAACCTTTCATGATATTACCCATCACACTCCATGCTAGGACTGTATGTTTGTATGTGCATTTATTATCACCCACCTTCACATACCTGAAATCTCTTAAACCTTTTCATGATTACTGTCCCCTCACCTCCTACTCCTAGCTAGGTTTGTTAGGGACACCTGGGCTTGGGCATCTTTGGCAAAATGGAAGAGAAAGTCCTGAAAGAAAAGTGGTCTGTCACAGAAATAGTTGTTTGAACTTGTTGATCTTGGTCATTGTGAGCCTCGAACCAGCAGCAGACTAAATATTGAATAGCTAAACATGTAAAACATTGTAAGGTTTAGACTGACACATATGCAATAAGGTCTAAAACATTTAAAGGTATCACCTGGACTCCGTTGCAGAAAGAGATACAATCGATTGTAAGTTACGATTGATCGTAAGTCAAAACATTTACGTGTTTCAACCAATCATATTTGCGCATCTAGAACACGTGATCTGACTTACAATTAATTGCAACTTACAATCGATTGTATCTCTTTCTGCAACGGGACCCAGATATCGTAAAGATATCGATGCCGCATGGACAGAAAATTGCCAAAAATCAAATTATCCTGTGGCGAAAGTCGTCTCCATTGTTTCATACACAAAACATTCCGCCGGATAGAACAACGTACATAGCCTGACAAGGAACGCATTCGCCGAACAAGAAACGAGCAAACGAACGGAGACCAATGGAAAGAAAATTTGGCTCTCCGTCGGTCGACCGTTAACGCTGTCCGGTGATATGTGACACAGGCTTTGTAAATGGGGCGATGTAGGATAGACATTGTGGTTTTTAAAATCTAATTTCTAATGTGGACCATACCCAAGCTACATATACATTTCGGTTTCATATATGATAACACGAGCAGTACCCCGGGGTACCGTTGTACCCCGGTTTCATATATGATAACACGAGCAGTACCCCGGGGTACCGTTGTACCCCGGTATCCCGCATTGTGTAGCGCCATCTTGTGTCCACCCGAAGTACAACCGTACCGCAGAGCAATCACGGACGCCGCTGGTGTATTGCGTTGTGCATGCAGCGCTTGTATGCACGCTACCCCGGGCGCAAAGAGAGCATTTTGAACGTAAATAAAGCATAACGAAAATAATTTTACACTCTTTGGTACCCCAGTGTACAGCCCTGAAAAATAAATAAATAATTAAACAAAATGGCGGATTTTCATTTGGTACCCCAGGGTACCATTTATGTCATCATATCACGACACACAGTGCCATCTTGCGAATACCTAGCACACGGTGCGAGATACACACTTGCTAAGGGTGATGTAGTAAGCACAAACTAGCCATTTACAAATTAATACTCATAATAATACATTCTATAATATATAGCGCCTAATATGATTGATAATCATCTCTATTCGCTTTACAATTACAAATGGCAAAACGTGGTGTAGCACACATGACAATCTTTAAGCGGATATTCCTAAGTATTCTCAATCTATAGAAAATAAGTTAAAACATTTGTTGAAAAAAGGACAGGGAAAAAAATACAGGAAATGTGATGTTATAAAATGTGATACCTTGTCCTTTTTATTATAGCACTATACAACTGCAATGTTTTCACAATAAAGAGGTCTGAAAAAAACGAGACAAAAACCCAGACATGTACAATTACTGTACATGTATGTATACCTGTAATTCGCAGACAGTGTCTGTCAATTTATTTGAGTAAGATTGACATTTGACTGACAGAGCCACCTGTAAGAAAGGTGTATACAAAGCAGGTGGATTAAAAGGGGGGCAAGTGGATTAAAATAGGGGCATTGGCATTGTAACTGGCTCACCACTGGGGGCCCTAGGAATACTGGATTAAGACCATTAGGGCCCAATTAGTTCTCAAGAGGGGGGTGGGATTAAATGGGGGATTTTATTTTTATTTTAGAGGAGGTGATATTAACCCATTCTATTTGAGATTCTGAAATTCCCATAGACTTTGTACATAACCCACCATATTCCCATAGGCAAAGGGGGTAAGATGCATTGGTTGGACATGGGGCAGAAAATTGAATGATCTAGAGGTGTTAGAAACAACAATGCAGCAATACCCCCCCCCCCCCCCCTCCACCCCTCAGTCCTGAAATTAGGTTTGAATGTTGATTTCAAACTCTCTATGATTCACTCACTATTCCTATAATATTGCAATCAAATGCAATATGGTTCGCGTTAATTCCTTATAAATAATCAAAACCTCTAAGATATATACAGTAGAATAAAATGTTCATGTTGTGCACAAATAATAATTTTGAACTTTGTTTTCTATTGCCATCATTTCATTATGTTTCTCTTCCCCTTAAAAAAAATGTAATGAATAAAAGCGAAAATAACATTCCATCTCCTATTTTATGGGTTTATTTATCATAATCAGTTTGAATATGGTGTTTATTTTTTTCCAGACACCCTCAAAATAGGGTGGATGTATTGATATGAAGGGGGCCCAGCATTGTACTTCGTTGCATATTTTTACTTAAAAATATGACCCAAAACAACAAATTCTTCATTTTGGTATGGATTACATATTTCACAAAAGAAATAATTTGTTGTCCTAAGTTGTCAAAATCCTTGACACACTAGATTGTATAATAAAACTCAGAAGCAAAAGCAGACATAAAAATGCTTAATAAATATTTTCTCTCTGACTCTGTATTGTTTAGGATGACAACATATCGGTTATCGTGCACATGCAATGACCATAAAAAAAAACAAAATGAAAATAATCTCACAATTAACCATCTATTCATCGAGCTCGTCATTTCCAATCAGAATTAAATTATCATCTATAGGACTGATCCATTTCAATTGGCTCTTGTGTCAACGTTGTTGAGAAAATATGCCGAATCAACAATCTGGGGATAAAAGGGACTTGAAATGGAGTCATTCTTACTGTCAATCAAGCGATGTTTTTCTAACGCGATATGATATTTACCAAAGACGATTCAGAGAGGTACTGACCCCAAATTGATGCCGCCTGACAAAGACGTTTTAAATATTGCCGATCTCAGGTGACAATACAAGTGTAGGATTGCTGCTTTTTCTACTTCTTCTTCTTTTTTTTTGTGGACTTATAGAGGAAGGTAAAAATCCTGAAGTGTATCGAGGCCAAAGTTTGATGTACTTTGCCCGTCTAAGATCTTATTCTTACATACTATTAGTTATAGTGACTAACAATAGATATACATGAAATTTTTCCAAGATACAAGCTATGCTCATCTAATGTATGCTGTTGTAAACCTCAACATTACTTAAAGGGTACCACCACCCAAAACTAATATTTGTATAATAGAAAGGTAACATCTTTAGTATTCCATTCCATCAACAAGTTCACAAAAATATGTTTGCAGAAAAAGAAAAAAAAAATTGGAAACCGCATCACCATTCTAAAGCATGCGTTTATGCGGTCTGAATTGTGTAGACTACCGCAGGTGCAGCAAGCGAATCACTCGGAATTATATTGCCTACAAACGTACGCGTGAGTAGAATTGGCGCACTCGCAAACCAGGAACCAGGAAATAGTAGTGGTTCCGTAAGTGGTGGAAATTAATTGCTTTGTTTATGAATTACTCAACCCTTAGCAAAATGTTAGGTATCTATTTGATATCACAAAACAGTACCAAAATATGTAGTAATGTGTTGTTATTTGCCCGGTGGTCCCCTTTAATCTGTACAACTTTTTTACAATCCATCTCCCAATAAATGATATAATTTCCATTAAAAATAAAGCACTATAAATAATTCAAAAATAAAGCACTCCAGTCAACAGTGAATACAATTAACTATCCAAAAAGAAAGGACACCATGTTTCTCATGTCAAAACAAATTGTATCTACTTATAATATCCCCTGCATATGTGTAGATCATTCACCTCTTCCCCACTGTCTTAGCAATGGGAGGGGGGGGGGGGGGCTACTGGGCATGAGCCCCCCCCCCCCCCCCACCCCCTCTCAGGCTTTGCTTGTTAGCTGGTAGCTGTGAAATTGGGGCTTTGAATAGCTCAAATTAAAAAGGTTCCAGGGGCTCCACCCCGGGATACCCGCCAGAGGCCCTAGGGCAGGCCCAAAAGGGCTCACACTTACAAGCTCTCAGAATGGAGCCCCTGCCCCTTGCAAAAATCCCGGATATGCCACTGCTCTTCCCTTGCCTTGAATTTTTCAAGTAATAAATAAATATTATCTTTTTTGCTACAAGTCATAATTTTGTCGATGAAATTGCGCTTGACAAAATAAATTGCAATGATACCGTTTGCCCATCAAACAAGTGTGAAAAGATAGTGAGATACAGATAGCCTAAGGGCAAAATCCTTGAGCAAGTTATTCACTTGTTAAATTTTTACAAGAAACTGAATAATACAAAGCAATGAATCAGAATGCCACCTAGCACCTCTGGAAAGCTATAGCAAAAACAGATTTTTAATGGCTTCGAAACAAATTTTAGGGGCCTTATTTTACGACAACAAACAATCTAATCTTAAAAATCATAATGCCCTATACAAGTATACACTATTATACAAATAATACACGGTCTTGAGTGCGTTGTGTAAATGCATTGCACTCGAGGCTATGTTAGCTGTACGTTGTGCACGAGGCGAAGCCGAGTGCGCATGCGCACAGCTAACATAGCCGAGAGTCGATGCATTTACATGACGGCACGATAACAAGGCCGTAGTATTATTTGTTTTATAAAACAGGCTCAACCACGGATTGTTTTATTTTGCTAGATTATTGAAAACAGGCTCTCCACAATTAGTAACCAAGTCTATCTACTCTCTAGAGTGTGAATTTATTAGGAATTTACCAAAATAATCATCACTAGATTGCACTCGCTTCACTGAATTTGACTCTGCAACTCAGCAGATCAAATGCAGTCGCCGAAAATCCGAAAATTTTCCCGTTAAAAGTGAGAATTATCAAAGAATTGTATGCATTTCCATTCCAAAACTTCCCAATATCAAACCACATACCATATAATTTACGAATCTGCTAAGATTTATTTACTACAGAACACATTATTTACAGAACGAAGCATTTTCCATCTTTTTTTTAATCACTTTCGCAAGTTTGACTTCGTAGAACTATGTCAACAAGCATTGTGACGTCACAGCCGTGCAAATATCGCGCAACAAAAAGTGACAACACATGTGTGTTACGCTTTTTCTTGTTTGTTTGTTGAAATTTAATGAATAGTCACGTGACTGGATTTAACCAATCACGTTACTGAATTTACCAGAGCCGTTTTATAAACAAGTATATCACACCTTTGAAAAGCTAGTAGAAATAGAAATTTGATTTAACCTGTCACCTATCCGAAGCTTCTTAAACCATTCACGACAACTTGATTTTGTATAACATGTATTTCCATAAAACTCGGCCTCCAATAAGCAAAAAGCAAAGAGCACCGCTTTAAATTTGTTAGAGGCCCTTTACACCTTGAATTGATACCCCTTCCAATCATTGCAACCGATCATTGCAACCGATCGTTCGTCATCCATGGTCGATTCCGAATCGAGTCAAATCGAGTTGGGGGGGAGCGAACTTCATTAAGTCGGAGAATTGGCGGGACCCATGCAGGCCCGATGATCGGCACACTTTGCCCGGCGTTTTGTTTATTTGTTTGCCCTCACTCTAATCCATTGGAAGTCGCGCGCCATTGTTTGCAGTCGCGTGGGTTCCACCTCATTTCCTCTCTCCCACTGATTGGGTTTCTAGTACCCTTTTCATAGTGGTTCTATTGGTATCACACCGATGAAAATACCAATAAAATTTGCCTTATGTAAACAAAGGTGAAACCGACGCTTGCCCATGTGGGCCGGGCCATTCATACTGCCAGAGAAATTCACTCTCTGGGGCGAGCCTCGGTCGGAAGTGAAGAATTATTACGTAATCGTTTGCTAGCTGGACGCTACAGTGGCCGGAACAAAATAATGACTTTTGACCAATTTCATCGGTGTTCCCAAACCAATTCACACACAGCATTTCATCGGAGTCACACTGACAGAAAGAGAATTTCTCCTGCTCTGGAGCAGGAGAATTTCATCGCCTATTTCTCTTCATTCAATCAGCTATTTCCCCTGATATTTCTCGTCCGTATTCATACTAGTGGCCGTTTCATCGGATGTGGCCGTTTCATCGGATGCAGCCGGACGCATCTGATGAAAATCAGTGCACTATGAAAGGGGTATAGGACAGGACGCCTCCTTCATTCGACCGATGTTTCTTTTTCAGGAACCTTCTTTTTTTTTGACGTGTCGGCTGAGTGGGCATCTTTCAAAGGCAGCAAGCGGCCTGGCAAGCGAGTTTCAAAGGTAACAGGCACATAGAGGCTTGTTTGATCGGGATAATCGGTTCTTTACATTTGGAAATTGCTGTCATTTGTCGGGTACGCAGTACAAAAGGGAGAGGTGGTTGATTTTTTCAAAAAACCCCTGCCACCCTGGTCGTTGAACCTGGTGCTTAAAGGTTGTCAAGAGTGGGGATGATACACCGCGGGTCGCCATTTAAAACTAGACTAGTTTGTGCACAGTATAACCCACCGAGCGCAGGGCGTTCGCAAGATGGCACAGCGCATCTGAATTCCAAATCCAATTTACCTTTTAAGAGTAATTACAACTGCTAATTTTGTCTATTTAGACAATTACTGTAAACGTTGTTATTTTTGCGCGATTAATATTTCGCGCTGAGCGACACAAACACACATTCGCGGATTTTTAATTTCGCGGCCGAGCAAGTGTTCACACGCATTGCAAATCGCGCATATATATATTCGCGGACGCCAACTTTAGCGCGAAATCCGCGAAAATTAATGCACCGCGAACATTACCACGTTTACAGTACATGTACAGTCAAAACCTGCCTCAGTGGCCACCTGTCTATAGCAGCCAACCTGTCTATATATATAGTGGCAACTAAAACTGTTCCCTGCAGAGAAAAACAATGATATGGAACCTGAGGACACCTGTCTACAGTGGCCACTTTTCTTGCTTCCCTTTATAGGTGGTCACTATAAACAGGTTTGACTGTAGTTAGGTTGTTTCAATTTGCTAATTAAATAAGTTGTTTCTTTAATGATATTCCGTGATTGTTCTTGGTATATTGGGGGCTACATCAAATCGCAACAAGCCTTGTTCATTCTTCGCTGTTTCCACTTCTTTAAAATTGGGAATCATTAATGATAATCCGTGACTGTTCTCTGTATTTTGAGGGCTAAATTGCAACAAGGCCCCCCCCCCCCCCCTCCCCCGTTTGTTGTTTTCTCTTATTCAAATGGGGCCTATCTCTTTAATGACATTTTGGCATGTTCGGTGACTGTTCTTGGTATATACAGGGCTAAATCACCACAAGCCCACATTCGTTCGTTGTTTTGACTCGTTAAAATGGCTCATTACCCACCAACCACCTGCAAACTGGGTTATTGATTGTCAAGCACACTTTTTGTGTTTTTTTCTTTTTCATGAATTCATTTTGGAAACAAATATATATTTGTTCTTTTTTTGTGATAGGTTCGATAACTCTGTACCCGTCACCCTTGTAAAGTACGCATCTTTCATAGAAACTTTATCAACATTTATGTGTCTGGTTATATGTAATGTATTGTATTTAAAATCGTATATCTTTGATAATAAAATTTGTCAACATCTATGTGTATGGTTATTTGCGATGAATTGTAAAGAGTCAATCAAGTTTTGAAAATAGTTTGTATTCAAATGATAGGATTGGATGAAATGCCTCATTACCCACCGCCGGAGAAATGGGTCACGATTGTCAGTCTGAGTTTTTACTTCTCTTTTCTCTCATCAATTCATTTTGGAAACAAAGTTGCTCTTTATATATATATATATCTTTCATGCAAAGTTTGATGTTGACTTTTTAAAAAACATTTAAAGAGCCATTCAGAGGAGGTACTATTCAACCCTCTCCAACAAGACAGGATTATTTGGGCCATTACACATCACCCAATAGATGGGTTTAATACATTTACTGAATTGTTGACTACAGTTCACTTAAATTCATAATTTCCCTCATCAATTCATCTTGGAAACAAAGTTGTCTTTCTTGTCTGGAGTTTAAAGCTGACTTTTCAAATATAATGTGTGTTTGCTACATGAAGTCATTGTAAGAAAAAAAAACAAGTAAAGCAAGATGCTTATATTCAACACAAATGACAATATGCATGTCGGAAGATGGCGCGGCCCATTACATCAACCAAGAAATGGGTTACAAAGTTTGGAAACAAAGTTGTCCCTGACGAAGTGTTGCAGCGGCGCACGAAACGTCTTGATTTTTAGATCCCTTGTTGACCTTACATTGCGAGACAAACGAATATTAGCGATATTATTAGCGATAAAGTTGTCCCTGTTTTCATACAGATGTAATACTTTTCAAATATTTACGTTTGCTAGTTATTGCATGAGTTCATGGTTATTGTAAGAATAAAACAACCAATGAAGCTACTATTCAACTCACTATATATCAAGATAGGATTACGTGGGCAATTACACATCACCCAGGAAATGAGTTACATTTTAAATACTAACATTATTAATCAAAGTTTACTTCTAAAACTTCTTTTTTTTTCTCAACAACTCATTTTGGAAACAAAGTTCTCCTTCTTCTTAATTTCAAATATTTATGTTTGCTCGTTATTGTAAGAATAAAAACATGTGAAGAAGGACTGTTCAACTCACAACGACAAGATAGGATTACATGGTCCATTACACATTCATAATGAGTTTGATGTTGGCGCGACCACAAGGCAAAGAACAACACATTTTTATATGTTTTAGTACCGTTTTGTGATATCAAATAGATACCCAACATTTTGCAAAGGGTTGTGTAATTCATAAACAAAGCAATTAATTTCCACCACTTACGGAACCACTACTATTTCCTGGTTCCATACGGGCCAAACATTTGCGAGAGCGCCAATGCTATTCACGCGTACGTTTGTAGACAATGGAATCCCGGGCGAATCGTTCGCTCTGCACACATTAGCCTTCGCAATTCAGACCACATGAACGCATGCTTTAGAATGATGCGTTACCTTTCTTTAATAAGAATATTACTTTTGGGTAGTGGTACCCTTTAAATTCAAATATCTATGTTTGCTAGTTATTGTAAGAAAAAAAACAAGTTAAGAAGAAACAAATTAATAAATACAATTGTGATATCAGAGAAAATCAGTCACACTGAATTTGGGTTACAATGCACCAAGTTCATTGGGGTCATTTACTCTTTTTACATCATGTGTCCATGGTCATGGTTTAGTGGTCCAAAAGAAAAGGCCCAAAGGTCTTTTGCATTTGTGTATAAATAGATACACATCTTGCAGTCATATCAACCCCCCTTTTTGGTGATAACATCTCGGTGTCGGTCACATCAAAATCAAGTGGTGTAGCGAATTCAAAGATGTCTATTTTGTATTCCTTTTTGGGGGGCAATCATGTATCTATTGTGAGGGTTTGAATTGGAGTATATTTACAGGCCCCTTTGTGACTTAATCCCTTTTAACAAGTCAGATGATTATCAGGAAGATTCCAAAAATCTTTTTTTTTGTGAAAAAATATCAACATTACATCATTGTCACTATCAAATCAACTTTATTGTACCAATATCCGGCCTTGCCATTCAATACTACTGCTACATTAGATAAAGATTCTTACATACCTTGCAAACTGAAGTATTAGTCTACAGCACCAGGCTCTACTAAATCACCCTTTAAAGGGACTTAGTAACATTGTCCAAATCCTCAAAATAAAATTCTAATTCTAGCGGTTCCCTTATACCTTGTTGTATTCGTATTAACAATAAAATCACGGGACAGGTTTCGGTTTTTCAAATTTCCCTTTCG
The DNA here is from genome assembly GCA_037951105.1 of Echinarachnius parma. Taxonomy (NCBI): domain Eukaryota; kingdom Metazoa; phylum Echinodermata; class Echinoidea; order Clypeasteroida; family Echinarachniidae; genus Echinarachnius; species Echinarachnius parma. Next base: position 75,394 of record JBAMJV010009229.1, read on the forward strand.
TTACAAAGATATGTATGATTGAAGTATTCAGATAAGAAAAACTCCGGGCGAGTTTTTCTTCCGTGTACAAAGTGAGTGCAGTGAGTTACTGGATATCACTTTGCATTTTCGCTCATTACTTGGCCATACTATGTCCATTTGACTTGAAATTTTCACACAATACCCTGTGGACATATGAGATAACAACAATATACATTGCATCAACCATTCATCACTTTTTGCACATTAAGGGGAGGGCCAATGTCGAAAAAAGTGACTTTAGGTTGCCAGATCTCCACAACAAGTTTAAACCGATTCTAATTGCAAGTATTTTTAATAAGGCAACATAATTCAGAGGTCTACCTCAAAATTTTTGTTGCGAACACCTCCAAATCCAAGATGGCGTCCAAAAAGGCAGCCGTTTTGTATTGCTATAGATAATTGGCGAGATTTCCCAAACGACACCTTATATCAAGATTATTCTGCAATCATATTAAAGACAATTAGATTTCCTATAACCTGATACCAAACACCGTGAGGTTCAGGATATGTATCACGGTCATTTTTAGCCCCAAACTCAAATTTTATGAATTTTTTCCCCAAAATATGAAATTATTGATTTACATAATTACATATAAATCGATAATTGTATTAGCAGTCAATCTAATACTTTTCAAAAAACTGTCCAATGATATCGACAATACACCCTGATAATTTCAAGTGTATACCGTATCTGACCAACAAGTTATAGAGTACAGAAGCCATGACGTCATAAAAATCTATTTTTAGAATTTTCAAATTTGAACTTCATTTTCCAAAAGAACACAAAAAATCATGTCCAAATACCGAAAATCAATTGAATATGTTAAGTATTGGCTGAGATATGCCCATCCGAATGGATTTTTTGTCAATAGGCAATCAGTGTTATAGTGCTCTGGTTCATAACTTTATGAACCAGAGCACTATAACACTGATTGCCCATTGAAGTAAAATTCATTCGGATGGGCATATCTCAGCCAATACTTAACATATTCAATCGATTTTCGGTATTTGGACATTATTTTTGATGCTCTTTCGAAAAATGAAGTTGAAATCTGAAAATTCTGAAAAAAGATTTTTGATGACATCACACTTCACCACTCTATAGTACTTTGAAGTCAGCATTAGCTATCCATAAAATGGGTAGTTTTGCATGATTTCTCATGCTATACAGGGTGTCTCAAAAATGTGTAATCTTAATAAGAGGATTTGTATACCAAATGATTGCGTCAATCTCGGGACACCTTCAGTTCCAGTTATGAACAAATACAAAAAGAAAAACAATTTCTTGTAATATGCTGAACTATTTCACCATCATTATGTATAGTCCGCGTAGATGTTGTGTCTGTCCTGTATTTGTTTAACTGCAGTTATCATAAATCAAACGCTAAAAATGAACTTAATTCCACTCCACATGAAGCATTCCAGTCAGCTGCATACTGACGCGCATGCCATGCATATTGCGAATTCAAATCATACTGGGTGTCCATGATGTGTTTAAAACAGTATCAAGAACATGCTCATTATCTTTAATAAGTGTCTTACTGAAGGACTGAAGTACACAATATTCGGGACATACTGTAATATGTGCAGAGCGTATCTAGCTTTGAACACCATCTTGATCGCGAGGAACGCACCCTTCATGCCCCTCATATCTTATTACATGTACCTGGAGACCATAGAGGTCTATACAATTTGTCTGACTCAGTATTAAAACAAAACAATCTCAATTGCTAAACTAATATGCACAACACCGAAAAGCCTCAGCAAGCCGAATGTTTATTTTTTTGCACTACACTGTACTCGTGTAACCATGGTAACAACAGCCGATTATGGACAAAGATATACCAAATCATCAAATATTTAGTTTAAAAACTTAAAAATAGCAGCTATAGGGTGTTATTTTACGTGTGATTTGTTTTCCTCCATGTTCACGCGAAAATTAGTGTGCATAATGCGGCTTGTAGTAGCCAAATATATGATTTATTATATTTCTATTGTTGTTGTTACTACGGTTACAAATGTACATGGTGGTACAAAAAGTTACCCTAAGCTAAACCTAATAGCCTATTCAAAGTGTTTTCCGAACCCTGAAAAAGTCTAGCTAACTATGGTGTTCCGAATAATAATCATGTTAAAAACATAATTATCAAGATATGGTCGATCCAACTGTAAATGACGAGCGCCTCCCATTCGAATATTGCACTATGCACTTTGCATGATGGATTTATTATTGCAGTGAAATTACCGATACACTATTTTCGTGTACTATTGCAAACCGATGGCGGCATATTTATGACATAAAAGAAGAAAACTGAAGGTTTTGCTAAAAAATGGTATCAACAATATCATTATTTAGGAGAAATTCTTGAATAAAGTCCGTAAACAAGAATTACATTTATTGGGGCACCCTGTATAGTGTTCGAAATCGTACAAATTGGCTGTATTTGTCGATATCAAATGCTGAGTTCCAAGAACTATAACTTTTCGTTCAGATACAATATACACTTGAAATTTTTAGAGAGTATTGTTAATATAATTGGACAGTTTTTCGAAAAGTATTAATTCAACTGCTAATGCAATTATTGATATATGCCGAATTATGTAAATCAATAATTTCATATTTTTGGGGGAAAATGCCTAAAATTTGAGTTTGGGGCTAAAAATGACCGTGTTACATATTCTGAAACCCATTGTGTTTGGTATCAGATTATAGGAAATTTGATTTTCTTTAATATGACTGCAAAATCATGCCTATTCCAGGTGTTGTTTGTGAAATATTGCCAATAATCTATAGCAAGTCAAAACGACTACTTTTTCGGACGCCATCTTGGATTTGAAGGTGTTCGCAACAAAAAATTTGAGGTAGACCTCCGAATTAATTTGTCTCACTAAAAATACTTGCAAATAAAATTGGTTTAAACTTGTTGTGGAGATCTGGCAACCTAAGTCCTTAAGGAAGCCACTTTTTCGATGTTGGCCCTCCCCTTACATGTCAACAAAGTTACTAGATCCCTTTAAAGGGACTTCGTAACATTGTCCAAATCCTCAAAATCCAATTGAAATTCTAGCGGTTCCTTCATACCTTGTTGTATTCTTTCTAACAAAAAAAGCATGGGACAGGTTTCAGTTTTTCAAATTTCCCTTTCGTTAAAAAGATATTTACGATTGAAGTGTTCAGATGTCAAATTATCCAACGGACCGTCAGAACCGTGTTCAAAGTGAGTGCAATGAGTTAGTGAATGCCACTTGCATTTTTGCTCATTACTCGGCCATATAAAGTCCATTTAACTTGAAATTTTCACACAACACCCAGTGGACATATGAGATAACAACAATATACATTATATCAACCACTCATCGCTTTTTGCACATGTCAACAAAGTTACTAGATCCCTTTAAAGGTGGTTCAGATTCGTAGATCAGATGCACAGTGCCATCTTGCGGACGCCTTGTGCACGGTGTGAAGTACACACTGGCTCAGCGTTATGCAGTGCGCACGAACTAAACTAGTTCAAAATGGCGACTCAGGGTGCAGCATCTCCATGCTTGACAATCTGTAAATGGTATTTTCTTTAACACAGGACTATAATCTCACAATTTTTTGAAGTTTGGCTTGCAAAAGGATGACAGTATCTTTAATTACCAGACATGTACAGAAGTAGGTCACATCAAAACTAGGTGATACTTTAACCCCTTTCAAAGGAGGAATATAATAAACAAATAAATTGTAACTTTTAAAGTACATGTAGATGAATGGGGGTAAAACAACATTTAAAACATCTTTGTCCCTTTTTTACTAGTCAGATCTTTATCACCAAGATGCCAAAGCAGTATGCAATTGGTAGATTCTGGAAGGATTTCATGCGGGAATATTCCAGCTTATTACAAGATGAGAGAGCCTGAAAACCAAGTCACGATAACCATACGGGCACATTTTCGTCAGGGTGGGGGGGGGCTGAGGTTTTTGCCTGAATAGTAGCCTGTTTTCGCAACGACGACGCAGATATTTTAGAACGCTAATCTTAGCGGGGGGTCGCACTCAGAGCGAAAATTTCCGCGTATCGTCCAAACCTACAACGGTATTCGGATGAATTAGCGTCCGGCGTAGAGCGACAGGGACAGTCCATACTTCAATGGGTCAACCAGAGGTCAGTGCATGGTCAGCCAATCAGCGCACCTGTTCTCTCGAGCAAGGACACGTTCCCATCGTATCGATGCACGTTCCCCGTGTTCTTCACTGCGAAACTGCAAATAAATCGCGACGGTAGCCAGAGTACGGAGACGGTCACAGGTGATTTAAATCCCCCGTCCTAGCACTTGCGTCGTCGAGCGAAAAGACGCTATTATCAGGGGGAGGAGGGGCAGGCACGTGCCCCAAAATAATTATCATTCTCATTTTCACCACTTTGATGCCCCCAAATTACATGTTTTTGATGGGTTTTTTTTGTCCAAATGTGATATTGTTTTGCCAGACCATGACACGGTTTGGGCCGAATATGACATCATTTCACCTGAAAAGGACATGATTATGACCAGTTGTGACATGAGTTTGCCCGAATATGACATGAGTTTGCCCGGATACGACATAATCTTGAAAGAATATGTTATGGTTTTGCCCTATTATGACATGGTTTTACCCAAATGTTAGGTTCTTTCTGCCCAAATATTGCTGTTTTCCCTGTATTGCCTATAGATGATGATAACTGAAAATTGAAGACATTGCAACCTCATATTTGTGCTCTTTGGTACTTCTTAGAACTAACTTCCAAAAGATAGGAGTAATAATATAATCCATTGTGACAAATCTTTTGTCAAACAACAATCATCTAATGAATACAAATAGTTACACACACCCCCACACAAAAGAAAATTAGACCCTCATATTTGTGCAATTTGATGCTTCATCTTTGGCAGGTGGACCTACAAAAAATACTGGATAAATACGATTTAATTTCTCAAAAGGTACACACATTTTACGAAGGCAAATTTGCAAAGGAAATGCATTACCACATATATGTACTTAGCTCTAAGAGTGTAATAAGGTAAATTTGAGCGAGAAGAAAAGAGCCAATTGAACAAATTTATTATCCGCATAATTTGAAAAAGATCAAACCATGCCCGCCGCCGAATAACTATGAACATAGATCTGAAAATAGAATAAGAGTGAAATGTGATATGAGCAAAAGGGGTCTCATTGCATTTTACTATTTAAAAGACACAATAAATCAATTGAGGGCAGTGCCCTCTTCCACCAAATGATTTAATGATGCAATCTTTACTAGTAGGTATTAAAGGGAGATACATGTATGGTAACATTGTCAAAATCCACACAAATTACTTAGAACTCGAGCCGTTGTTCTCACATGCCTCCTTATATTTGTATTACCAATTGAAGCATGGAACAGGCTGTCGTTTTTTCAAATTTCTCTTTTGTTATAAATAGAGATATGAGTAACTGAAGTGTTTGCATTTGAAAGTCTCCCTAGGAGATGTTCAACTATGTACACAATTAGTTAGCAAAAGTATCACTTTGCATTTCACTTATTACTGGGTCATATTTTATGACATTCATTTACCACTGTCATGGACATATCAGATTCCAGAAATACTAATTTGTATCAACCCATCCTCATTTTTTGCACAATATGTCAACAAATTGACTAGATCCCTTTAAAGAGGAAATATGAACGAGAAAAAACTATATGAACAACTGAAATTGGCCAAGGTCTCTAGTGAGTAACATAACACTCATATGAATTTAAATACTGTACATTTCTGGATACCATTCATAGACAGAAAAGTCAATACCATGTAATCACGTTCTTGACATTTATACAAATTTATGTCAAAACAAATTTTTCTTCATAAAGACAAGTCATTGAACTGGTATGAATGAACCCTTCAAGCTGGAATCAAAATAAAATCTATTTCAGTATCATCTAGCTTTTATTTTTCTGATATGCATTTAATTTTTATGAGTGGAAACTGTACTCTAAAAAAAAATTCCAACACATTTCAAAAACAAATATTGAAATTAATGTTTCAATGAATGACACCCGAATATGATATGAAACACAATTATGTTTTATTCCAAGAGGATGCATGAATTTCCCAAAACATTTGCTCATTTTCTAGACAGAACAGAATGATGTGCCTGATTCAATTCTGAATGTTCTCTCTGACTTCAAATTCGGCCCCCTGGCTATAAAGAGTAAGTGAAAATTGTTTTTAGAGATGACATTTTACAATTTTTAGATCTTGACAAAGGAACCAAGTTCCATATTGAAATTAACTTTATTCTTTTTTTCAGAACGATGTTCACCTCCATGTGAATGTGAATGCACATCCCTAAACCTATAGAGGGTACATGTGTTTTAACAGTTTAAGCCTCCACACTAATTTTGTTTTACTTGCCCATTTGGCAAGTAACATCATGAATTGTCTAATTTAACTTGCCCGACCAGAACATGTACTTGCACCAAAAACAATGAATGTGAAAGAAAATGAAAAAAATCAATTGTGCTAGCATGCTCGATCTGTTCTCTCGTGTTTCTAGATGAGATTTTAATACACAGATGGAATTACATTTTTTTTTTTTCGTGCTAGTGTCGAGCTTTGTCTAACTTGTTGGGTTTTGGTTGCAACAGAATTGTGTCCAGTTGAATATTGACAGAGGGAATGAGTTTCCACATCAAGATTAACTTTAATGAATATATTCCAAAACATGACTTTGTCTTCTATATGTGAACACAACCGAAGTAAGCCAACCATGTACAGGTGTTAAAACTTCTGGGCATCTGGCCCCAACAGACTTGACAGTTCAGGGATGTAAGTGGAGCTAAAAAAAATATCCAGAAACTGGGGGTCCAGGGGGCGGTAGCCCCCTGGCGGGGTTGCAGGGGCAGCGCCCTTGCCCCATAGCAGCGCCCCTGCAGGAAAATTTTTGCAAATTTGCCTTTGAACTTTGCAGTTTTTAGTAACATGATGGATAGGTTTTGATTGTAATTTGTAATTACGGACATGTTTGTCGATCAAAAAAAAAAAAAAATTAATTAAAAAAATTAAAATTAAAATAAAAAAATTTAAAAAACGGAATTTTATCAAAAATCCGGATTTCCGTCAAAATCCGGAAAACTTACATCCCTGGACAGTTGAATAATTACAGAGGGAATGAGTTTCCACATAAAGATAAACTTTAATATATTTTTTCCAAAACATGACTTTGTCTTCTAAATGTGAACACACTGAAGTAAGCCTTCCATGTACAGGTGTTAAAACTACTGGGCATCTGGCCCCAACAGACTTGACAGTTGAATATTGACCGAGAGAGAACGAGTTTCCATCCTATACCCCCAAGGGTAAAATGATCTGATTGCTTTTTGAAAAATGCGGATGTTGGTACAGAAAAAGATGGGTTCGCACTACTGACTAAAGTTTGTTTGGAAAACAAACATTTCTCCAACTAAATTTCCCTCTTCAAAACGAAATATAGTATGATTGTGTTTTTTTTTTTTTTATCAATGTAGATGAGAATGGTGATGAAGATATATTACTACTATGATTTAGTCCTATGATTTAGGCGATTTTTTCATGCAATTATCAGAAAGGAAATTAACTCAAATGCTTTTTTTTTTAAAGAATATGGATGTGGCTAACAGTAAAGATGTGTTCCCACTGCTAACAATTCTTTAGTAAGGATAACTTTTCTCCTTCAGCTGCCTTTACGGGTAACGATCTGGTTTCTTTCTAAAGAACATAAAGATGTGTTTCCACTGCAAAAGGCTATTTATGAGAAAAGTTTTTTTGGGGGGAAATGATCAGATTGCTTTTTGAAGATTGTGGATGTGGATAAAGACAAAATGTGTTCCAACTGCTAACGGCACTTTTGGAAGAAGAATTTCACTCTAGGGAAAACTATGGGATTGATTTTGTAACTTCAGCAGCATGACTGGGACCAAAAGTCATGTTCATGAAACTTTCAGAATCTTTTCTTCAAGTTTTCTTAGCTTTTTTGTAGTTTGGTATCTTTAGTTGTTGACTATGTGGACAGGAGACAAGGAGAAATTTGACAATCAAATAACTTCAGGACCACGTATAGGACCAAGGTCAAGCCTGTCAATAAGGTGTGTTTACACTCACATGAAACTTTCAGAATCTTTTCTTTCAGATTTCTTAGCCTCTTTCTAGTTTGGTCTCTATAGTTGTAGAATATGGGGATTGAGATATATGAAACATGAAGAAATTCTCCCATCAAATAGCTTCAGGGGTAAAATGGTTTGGATTGCGTTTTGAACTTCATCTGCTGATGTTTGGTTAAAAGTCAATCTCATATAAAGGGTATGTTCCCACTATGCATACAAACTTTTTATATCTGATAAACCCAGCAGAAAAGATCTCATAAAATTTGAACATCCACCAGCTTGCTGAGTACAACTCATTCTCATTTGGTTGCATAACCATCTTTGCAGTTTAATAATTTGAAGAATTGTTTCCTTTTCAGCATCAAATGGCTATTGGAAGTACAATTTAATAAACTAACTGTTGTTGTCTTATTATTCATACAGCTTGTTTGGTTAAACATCAATCTCATTTCGGGTGTATTCATATTGTCAACGTTTTAACAAAAAGGTAAACAAAGATCATGATTATATACCAAAATAAGAAAAATGATAAGTCTGCATATTTCAAAGGAGGCACCAATTTCAATCTTTTCTTATAATCACCCGGCTAACAAAACATGTCGTGTTGTCCTAGCAGAAATTCCAGAATTAGTATTAAATTGACTTTTGTCTTTTTCCCCAAACTTCTATGGAAGAAAAAGAGTCCAAATTATTATCATCATATTTACTTTCTCTTTTTTTCTGATTTTGTTTTGAAACTTTTTTAGGGACAGACATTTTTTTATTTTTAGGATACCTGATCATCTAGTTTATCAACAGCATATTAGCAGAGGGATTTTTTAGATGATTCGATTAGAGAGGATATTATTTTTGAAATTCATTGCCAGGCCCCGGGCTAAAGACAGAACTTTGGCCAAAGCCAAAGCTTGTTTTTTGCTCAAAAAACACGAGCCTCAATCACTCCTATTTTTGTTCTCTATCTCAAAAGAAGACAGAAAGGAAGTATTTTAGCCTCTCCTCAAGGGTTTAACTTAATTTATATCCATGATTTGCAAATCCAAAATGCAGAATACCCTTATGTTAATAGTTAAGAGCTTTGATAATATGTAAATGTGTAAATGTAATGTTTCCATTTTCATCTCAGAATTCCACATCCCATGAAAATAACAAAATTAAATCTGTCGACCTGAAACAAAATTTGAAATGTTATATATCTGTTCCTGAAATCGAAAATAATACTAATAATCAATATACCTCTAGCTCCCTGATAGCAACTCAAACAGACTGGAAACAAGGCTACAGATACCACCTTCAAGTTCTTTTTCCAAGTAGAGGAAGACTAACAGCAGGGGGCATGGGAAATTGCGATCGGGGGAGAAAAGATGAGATCGAAGCAAAAATATTAATATTAAAAAGAATTCCTTACTTTTGAGATGAAGACCAGCAAAATACCTCCTGGAAAACAAATTGCCACTGGAGGGCTAAATGAAAATTGATCTCCTCGAATTCAAATTCTGAACAAACACACGGGACTCGTGTTTTGATTCCATCAAAGTCGGAATACGAAGCAAGATATCAGAAATACATCATAAATGTTGAATTTGAATTCAATTTTAACTGAACAAATATTAAGGAAAACTAGACGATGAATTAAGACGATATATTTTATTTTGAAAATCTTATATATCGACTACATCAAAAAAAGCTCCATTAGCGCAAAAATGTTCAGCAAATAGCTCTGGGCCAGGAATTAGCTGCAGAAATTACCATATTTGCTGGTGTATTAACCGCACCTTATAAAAAAAAAAAAATTCAAAAATGGGGCTGCGGTTAATACACGGGTGCGGTTTATAGCGTATTAACCTTGCAAAAAAACTTGCAAAAAAAAGGGGGGTGCGGTTAATACACAGGTGCGGTTTATGGTGGGCAAATACGGTATGCATGGCTCAGTGATAAAAAGAAAATAAGGTCCATAAAACATAAAAACATATGCACACAAAAACACAAATAAAATGCCCATACAAACAAACACTTGAAGCAAAGAAATACCACTCCGCAAAATAATGTAGGTTAAGTTTAAGCGTAGGTTATACAGTTCAAGTGTAAGCAGATGAGAATGGAATGGATGCTAGATATATTCGGACTTTCCGCTGAAAGAAATACAGAAAAAAAGAAGACTTTTAAAATAAAATCAAAAAGTTGTCTCATCTATCTGTCAGAGCCTCTCCAACCATAAAATTCAGGAATTCAAACACAATTTTTTTTTGAGGGTAGGATGAAACTTGCAATGAAATACACATGTTTGATGAGGGGGTTTCAGTTTCATTCTTAAATATTTGAGCCACAAAAATTGTATCAGTAAATATGTATTACCATGGCAACACTATGGATCCACACAAATGACAGCCTCTCTTTAGTTTCTACATTGCGCTATAAACACAAAAAAAACACCCACACATAATTCAAACCACATCATGTATGCATGGTATGTACACCTCAATTTTTTGAATTAATCTGTTTTTCTTTCTCCTTTGATGACCTGTCAGGCAAGTCGAATAAAAGACAAGTTTGTCAAATCTGAGTGGCCCGAACATCGAATTCAGTGGGGCTCTGAAAGAAATACAAAATAATCAATGGAAGTGTGCCAAAATTGGTTCCTTAGTCAGGTAAGTAAAACTATCTAATGAAATGTTGCCACATTGTCATTGGTTACAAGAATTTCTTCGCAAATTTCCCAGTTCCCCCACCATTTTGGTTTGGAAGCCATTTATATCTCCCTTCCATTTGGACACCCTCCCCACAGACAAAATTCATTAATTTCAATTATCTAGACTCTTTTTTCGGTTAAAAAAAAAATATTGTGGTCCGTCTAGTCAGGTTTACAATCACAGTCACATTGCCGTCAACGAGTTGGTTACAAGAATTTTATTCTCCATACCAAGCTTTTTGCATACATTTCCTTCAGATCATCTCAAATGTAGGTACCTTGGGGAAAAAGCCACAAATATTTTCTGAGCTCAGATTACGCTGAAACTTGTGAAACAAAACAAAATTATGGGGACAGATGACGTCAAAGCGAAATCCACGGAATTGTTTTTCTCTCTCTCTCTCTCTCTCTCTCATCACACCCACTTGGTAAAACAAAACCAAGAAGAACAACGTCAATGTCACTGCCAACGATTTAAGCCCTTCCCGATGATCCATTGGTATTGGAAAATGAAATTCATTTCATTCCTGGGGTCTTGTCTTGGCGCAAAACGAGAGAAAACCGTCTCGCGATTCTATCATCGCGGATGCTTATCAGGCGGCACGCTCTATCACTTACGAAAAAGGGGAAAAAAGAAATGATGCTACAGTCACTTTACGGAATAAAAAACAGAACCGATGTTTCTCCCAAGGGGTATGTTGGATTGATGAAAGTTACTGAACATCAAATTCAATTTTGCGGTTCAATTTCAGATCTGGAATGTTGTTTGTGAAGAGTTGGAAACGTTCATTTTTATATTTATTCACTGTAAGATTTCAGTATTTCAGTCTGCAAAATAGCAACATTCAAGAATACAATATTTCACTATCATTATCAAAATAAAGATCTTCATAACTATCACTTTTTTCAGATTTGTTATCTTCCTTTAATAATGATCATCTTCATATCCTTATCATCATCCTCACATGATCACGTCACCATCATCATCACTATAACTATAATAATTATCATCATCATCATCATCATCATCATCATCATCATCATCATCACTATCCTCATCATCAGCAGCATCGTCATCACCATCATCATCATCACCATCGTCATCACCATCATCATCATCATCATCACCATCATCTTCATCAGCAGCATCAGCAGCATCATCATCACCATCATCATCTAACACCACCACCACCACCTCATTATTGAACAAATCATTATTATCCTGGCCATCTTCATCATCATTCTATTTGCAGAGGCATAATAAATAAATAATTTCTTACTCATATCACTCCATCAATAATTGATAAAGATGAAAAATCACTTACCTGATTTTGCATGTACAAGCAGACGATGAGCATCATAACATGAAATGCAAAAAAAAGAAAAAAAAAGAAAAGAACAAATTGAAAGTTAGATATATATATATTTATAAATATTTGGGGGCACATATTGACTGTAAATCAATGTCAATATGTTGATTACAGTAAATGTCAAACTTTTTATGAATGTCATCATTGAATGTCACAGTTAAAAAGCAATAAAACATTCATATTTATTTGCGGTTTGTTTCGTCATCATCATCATCATCACCATCATCGTCATTGTCGTCATAGTCGCCGTCGTCGTCAATGGCATCATCATCATCATCATCATCATCTAATCATCACCACACCACCATTACCAAGATCATCACCTTCATCACTACCACCATCACCATCACTAACGCATCAGCATCAACATCATCTACTGCGCTCTACAAAGGAGTTAGTAAAACTCCTTGGCTCTCTAGAGCTCATGAGAAATTGCATGGCTTATTTTGAAAATGTATGTAAAACATCCCTACTTCAAATATCATAAGATGATATTGACCCCCTCCCCCCCCCCCCCCAAAAAAAAAAATCACTTTGAAAGTTTTAAACAAACAGAGCTCACACTTTCTTGCCATACAAAATGGGATAGATCTCGTAAAAAATATGACACCTTTTCAAACCTGAGCTTAGAACTGAAGGAGCCGACATTGATAATATTGAAGTTGATGAGCTATTCTAGATGAAGCAGAAAATTTCATATTCCACCTCTCTGACCCCAATCTCCATATAAAGGACCTACGTTTCTAATATTTGCGTAGGACAGATTTACAGCCAATTATCCATATTTTGATGTCAAACTTTTTCAATTTACGTTCATCTCCATAAATCACTGATTGTTACAACTTGGGCATCGCATCATCTTCAAAATATTTCATGTTTCAATTTCTTACATCCTTTTTGTAGTTTCTATTTTATATGACTCACCCTCTCCATAACCAACATCATATATTCTTTTTATCTTTCTCCTTCTTCCCTTTCCAACCCTTAACCCCTCTTTGCTGAATTATTTATCTCTTTTAATAACTTATCTTTATACAATTTTATTTTTCAGTTGCCAGCATTTGAACTAAGGTAGCAATTTCCTTTGTTTTGCATACTGTTGAAAGGATTATGATATATTAAAGATAATATCTCATAACTCCAATCATTTCATCTTCAGTAGAAAGCATCTCAATAAAGGTAGCAAATTCCTTTGAATCTAAAGTTTATTTATAATATTCTTTGTTCTAAATATAAAGAGGGTTGTGTTTAAAAAAAACTGTATAATGAATTTGATGCCAGAATGAAACAAAACACACAAACAGTTACATTTCATGGTAAAAGGGGGTTGTGTAATGGTGAAAGGGGGTTGTTTAAATATTTAAAGGTGCGAAAAAAGGTCCAAAAAAATTCATTTGAGCTTCCACATTTCTGTTCTACCATGTTGTTTGGCTTATGGTAAGAGAAGAATAAAATAGGGTTAGATTTTTTCAAATGCCTCTTTAGTATGACGATTTCTATCATTGATAATCATTCAGCTCAAGAGCGTTTATAAACGGTCATAAACGTCATTCTGTAATTAGTTGTAAAAGCTGACACAAATTTTTGCTTTTTTGACCAGGAAAGCAGTGTACTTTTTCAATGAAACTTTTGATTTTGGTATAGGATTGAAGTCTCAAATGTCATTTTGGGCAATATCTGACACTTAACAGGTGCACCTTTAATTTCAAGTCAATGACAAATAAAATGAATAGCCTCTGAACAACAAGAAAAGAAATAATTAAGTTGAGCTATTTGATATGGTTAATTGACTTGAAAATGCAATCACACAAAAAAGGTTAAGTAAATATTGAGAAAAAAAGTTTTGAATTATGAGTTTTATGACCAAATACATTTCCTCTAAAATGGGCTTATATTACAAAATTCATATTGTCTTACGTACGAGTAACAAAAGGGCTTTGAAAATGTGGTTACAAAAAGTGGGTTATGTACATATTTAAGCAAAAGTTAATTGCAAACAAATGTATTGAAAATCCTCTTTTCAAAAGTTGGGAGCTATATTTGAAAGTACTTTTGTCTTGTAAAATGAGTAACACAACAATGCGTTCTGGCTCATATGACAAAATGCATTTCCTCCAAAATAAGCTAATTACAAAATTCATATTGTCTTACGTATGAGGAACAAAAGGACTTTGAAACTGTGGTTACAAAAAGGGGGTTATGTACATATTTAAGCAAAAAAGTTATTGTGAACAATTGTATTAAATAACCTCTTTTTAAAAGTTGGAGCCTATATTTGAAAAGTACTTTTGTCTTGTCAATGAGCAACAGAACAATACATGCATGCCCGTGTGAAATATCTGTATTAAATAACCTCTTTTTAAAAGTTGAAGCCCATATTTGAAAAGTACTTTTGTCTTGTAAATTGAGCAAGAGAACAATGCGCGCTTGCCCAAGTGACATATCTGGCACACGACCACCAGACCCTAAGCGTGTCTGACCCAGAACGGGCAAAGAAAAAAAATGAAAAAGATCTCAAAACAACGCTAGAAAGCTTGACATTTGAGATACTTAAGCTCGGTATCTCGTATGCGACCAGCCAACCAGCGGAAGGCCCCCAGGAATCCATCCACACCGGAAAAAATCAGGAGGGACTGTTGGACGCCGGTCAGTTACTGACCATTGCCAATGTCCAGCAGATTTCACTAGTTGGGTGTCATGTGGATGTGAGAATTTGGGTATACACTTTATAGAGGTCAGCGCTAGAGATGGGGTAGATAATTGGGGGCGCTCATGTCATCATATGGGACTCAACTGACCATTGCCAATGTCCAGTAGATTTCACCAGGCAAGTGTATACACTTTGTAGAGGTCAAAGCTAGAGATGATGTAGATAATTGAAGTGCTTATATCATCATGTGGGACTCAACTGACCATTGCATTGCCAAGTCCAGTGAATTTCACTAGGCCAGCGTCCTGTTTTTGCGGGAACACCAGTGTACATACACTTTGCAGCGGTCAACTCCAGAGATAAGGTTGATAATTTGGGTGCTTATGTCATCATTTAGGACTCAACTGACCATTGCCAATGTCCAGTATTGTGGAGTATCCTGTCATTGTGGGAACTCATGTACACTTTGCAGTGGTCAACTCCAGAGATGGAGGTAGATAATTGGTGTGCTCATGTCATCATATTGATTC
This sequence comes from Echinarachnius parma, assembly GCA_037951105.1. Classification (NCBI taxonomy): domain Eukaryota; kingdom Metazoa; phylum Echinodermata; class Echinoidea; order Clypeasteroida; family Echinarachniidae; genus Echinarachnius; species Echinarachnius parma. The sequence continues at coordinate 90,792 of JBAMJV010009229.1, forward strand.
TTTAGTCAGCTCCTGATTAGCTATACGATGCAATTTGTGTGTGTGAACACGGGGTATATAAATTAAATAAAAACATTATCATTTTAATATTTGTAAATACTCATAATAAATATGATTAAAAGTGCAACATGAATGATAAAACACCTCATCAGTCCACATACAAATTGTCTATTAAACTCATCTATCAGACATTAGAAGGATCTTGCCTTTAAAATTGGAATACATAGATCTATTTTTTCCAATAACACTTCCTGAGGTAATCCAGCCATCATCTACTAATGAAAATAGATTGATTTCATTTCATTTTATAAGCTGATTTAAACAAATAAGCCAGGGCAGATTTTCTGGTTGAGCAAAAATTAAGCCATATACGGGGACTGGAATTTAAATGAGTTGTACGTTATTAGGGGCTAGGTCAGGACCAATGTCCGATAATTCTCACCCATATTAGGTGTCAGCATTCATCTATATCATCTATATCATCTATATCCGATATACATCTGGGCAGGTATACACCCATCAATCATTGTCCAGCGTGGGTCAATACTAATTTTGGCCAGAGAGAGGTTGATGGTCAAAGTGATGGTCACTGGTCAACTCTCAGAGTCCTTGCGATGGGAACAAATTATTATTTATTCTTTTTACATGATTGGAAAGGAAAAGTTTGTACTTATTCCATTCTTAAAGAGAACTAAAACCTTTCCTTATCTTGTGCCATGATTTACTAAAAACAGTATTTTCTACATTAAATCTGAAAGGTCATTTTACTCATAAAGTCTTTTAAAACTAGATGGATCTTCGATTGCGCGCAATCAAAAATTATGCCTCCGCTATCACGCGATTTTAATATCAAGCCCAAATTAATATGCACTGATTTAATTTGTAAAAATATTTTTCATATATTTTGAGTCATGTGACCTTGACCATTTGACACCAATCTTTGATGGCTCCCTAAAAACATTCAGGTACCAAGTTTGATTGAAATCTGACATTTAGTTCTTGAGATTTTGGCATTACAAGCTTTTTTGCATGTATAATGAGTCCCGTGACCTTGACCTCAACCTCATGACCCCAACATTTTATGACTACGTTGACTCTTTATGATACATTCAGGTACCGAGTTTGATTGAAATCTGACATTCAGTTCTTGAAATTTTACCATTACAAGCCATTTTCGCATACATATTGAGTCATGTGACCTTGACCTTTGACCTCATGACGCCCCAAATCTAATCAGATCAGTGGCACCCCGATATGTACAGTCATACCAAGTTTGAAATTGATCCGTCAACCGGTTCTTGAGATATTGCGAGAACGAGGCATTTTTGCATACATATTGAGTCCTGTGACCTTGACCCTTGACCTCATGAACCCCAAAATCTAATCAGATCATTGTCACCCCAATATCTACACTAATACCAAGTTTGAATTTGATCCATCAACCAGTTCTTGAGATATTGCGAGAACGAGGCATTTTTGCATACATATTGAGTCCTGTGACCTTGACCCTTGACCTCATGAACCCCAAAATCTAATCAGATCATTGTCACCCCAATATGTACACTCATACCAAGTTTGAAATTGATCCGTCAACTGGTTTTTTAGATATCGCGAGAACGAAAACGGGACGGACGGACGTACGTACGGACGGACGGACGGACGCACAACCCGAAGACATAATGCCTCCGGCCACTTCGTTGGCGGAGGCATACAAATATCATAATCACTAGCAAGCTATTTGGTTTTGAGGAAACCCCCACAGGACACATGACACAGACACATGTACCATTGTCCAGCATGGGTGAAAATGCCATTTTGGCCAGAGGAAGGTTGATGGTCATTGGTCAACAGAAAACCTGTTCACAAGGTCAACAAATATTTGCACTTTTTAGTTGCCAATGCCAAAACAGTGGTAGAGCAGTATTTGCTCCACTCACGCTTCTGAAAAGAAGTTGTTCTGGTTGTCATCTGAAAAAATCCTTCAAAGGCATCTCCACTTCAATCAATGTCAACTGCCAGTCAGAACCACAGAAATACAATATAAATACTAGAACCCCAACTGAATAAGCGTATAGCGTTTTAACCACAGAGATAGGCCACACCTTTATCAGCAAGTTTTTGAAAATACGCACCGAATGTCATGCAAATGAGGTAGTACGTCAGATTTTTTTCATTTGAATAAATTATCAGACGTGGATTCATTGGATAAATTAACACATTACGCAAAAAGCTAAAGTAATTACGCATTGCGCACTTGCAGTTGCCATGGCATTTAAACACGCACTTCTCAGCAAAATTGCGCTTCAATACCAAAGACGCTTAAGTATTCTAATTCATCTCTATTATTTTAATTACGCGCAGTACTAACAGTTACGCGATGTCATGTATAATTGCGCACAGTCAAGAAACAGGGGATTTCCCTACTAGGATCAAAATATTGTTTTTCATTGTGACGTCATAACAGAGGCATACCATAAATTCGTGCGTGATAATTGTGAAGTTCGCACCCGCGCATTATTATGAATGAATTTACGCTAATATTACCATGGCAGCCAGTCGAATTAACATAACAATCGGTGGTTCTCTTCATTAACAATTTGGCCAACTTCCATTTTGAGTTGGGGGGGCCTGGTCAGAACTGATTTCAGTAAATTAAAAAAGGGTAGTCAATATGATGGTCACTCAATATGACAGGTCGGATCCATAGAGACATGAACAGGAGAGTTATTTGCAATAACTTTATACAAGCTGGTCAGATTGTGTGTAATACATTTAAAAGATGCCCCCCACACACATCAATCAATGTCCACCAGCAGTCAGAACTGATTTTGGCCAATAACAGAAGGGTCAGTCAATGTGATGGTCAATTCCATAGAGACATTAACTGTGTATGATTTCCAGATGCAGATGAAGAACTGATCCAATAACTGAATTCTCCAGAGTCATTGAAAGAGTTCTCCATGAATAAGAAGTTGTTCTGGTCATGTGTAAACTCCTTAAAGATATCCTGACATCACTCACTGTCCACCGCCAGTCAAAACTAATTATGGACAATTAAAGAAGGGTCAGTCAATGTGATGGTCAATTCCATAGAGACATGAACTGTGTATGATTTCCAGATGCATATAGGAAGAACTGATCAGAATAACTGAATCCTCCAGAGGCAGTGAAAGCTAGAAGGCTTGTTCTGGTCATGTGTGTAAAGTATAAAAGATTACCTGACATCAATCATTGTCTATTTCCAGTCAAAACTAATTATGGACAATTAAAGAAAGGTCAGTCAATGTGATGGCCACTCAATATGATGGTCAGATCCATAGAGACATGAACATGAGCGTTCATTACAACAACTTTGCACAAGCCTGAGTGTGTGACACTCTGTGACACTCCTTCAAAGACATCTACACTTATACATCAATCAATGTCCGTCCACTGCCAGTCAGAACTGAGTTTGGTCAATTAGAGCCAATGGTCAGTAAATGATGACACACGCGGTACCCCGGGGTACCGCGTTGTGTAGCACCATCTTGTGTCCACTTAAAGCACAACCGTATTGCGTTGTGCATGCAGTGCAGCGCGCGCTTGCATGCACGCTATACCCCGGTACAGCCCTAAAAAATAGATAATTAATTAAACAAAATGGCGGATATTCGTTTGGTACCCCAGGGTACCATTTATGTCATCAAATGTGATTGTCAATCCCACAGAGACAATTAGTGTATGTCTGATATTCAGATGCAGACAACGAACCGATCAAGTGAAAAAGTTCGGCTCAAGTAGGAGAAGTTGTTCTGGTCTTGTGAAAACCCTTCCAAGACATCAACACTTGCATCAATCAATGTCCACTACCAGTCAGAACCGATTAAGGCCAATTAGATCGAAGGGTCACTCAATGTGATGGTCAAATCCACAGTGCATTGTACTGTATTTCTTCTTGTGAAATGTCTAAGGCATTCTTTCCAAAGAAAATGCTCATGAATGGAAAAGTCTTATTTCATCGCACATGTGGAATATCATGTAAAACTTTTTGAGGGGGTGGGATTGACTTCAAAAGCAGATGTACATGACAGATGATTTTCCAATTGTTTCCTTTTTGTATCAAGTGATCGGGATGCATTTTGTCAAATTCAATTATGGGTTATGCATTGTGAATGGCATATAATCCACAGTGACGGCTGCAAACTGGATCTATGATTGCTTTCAAGTTATTGATAAATGGACAATTGTTCCATTTCCTAAAAATATCCATTAATGTGAAAACATGCTACCTGTCTGCACAATCTTTCCCCGTAATCCTTGATGAGAATTTCAGATTAAATGTACAAGTTTTCAAACTGGAAAGTGATATCTTCTGTATTTTCAATTTACCATACATCCTCATCATTTGACCATTCTTTTGGTTACAGTGTTTTTTTTACTTTAAAGTGATATCCATTTCCCCAGAAAAAGAATGGTTCTGTAAGTGGTGGCATTGTGTATGAATTACAAAACCCTTTGCAAAATGTTGGGCATCTATTTGATATCACACCAAAACATATAATTATGTGTTGTTCTTTGCCTGGTGGTCCCCTTCAAGCTCAAGCATCTAGACAAAGAAAAGGTAAACAATCTGCAGTAGATATGGACTAAGTAGACTTGTATCCTTTGCAAATCATTAACGATAGTTTGGATTCATTGAACAGATGTGGGGTGCTATCTTGCTAACAACTTGAATACAGTGCGTAATGCACATAATGGCTCATTGCGATATAGCGTGCAGAAACCAGCTTATATATTGTTTGGACAGCAAATGTTTGGACCGCTCTCTATGTCCCCGTGCACAAAACTACAGCATATACATAGTTCAAGTTCAAGTTCGCTTATTCATTTCAATCTTAAAAACACAAAGTATATAATACATGTATCAATCATATAGATAACACATTGAAATAGGGAGACTACAAAAAAAAAAGGCAGTAGCCCCCTTTCTGTATAGAATGTCAGAATACAAAAAACAAAAAACCTCATCTACCCGAATATAAAACACTTCAGCTCTTCAAAGTGCGCGGTTTCAATCCCTAAAGGGTACACTAGAGAGCATAATGAATGTCATTGATGTGAAATCTTTGACACTTGGCCTGATAAAAGCACATCAAAAACTGGCAAAAAATCAACAAAAAAGCGGGAACTAAAAAGTCTTGCTTAGAAATAAAATAGCAGAAAGAGATGATTCCTTGTAGCTTGTTGAGAAACAAATATTACCACGGCAAAAAAGGAGGATAGACAACTTGTTGTTGTCATTTTGAAGGGGCATTTGTCCCGAAGCCACGTCACATCATCACTATGCATGTGGAACAAGCCCTGTTTTGTTCAGGAAAGAGGAGAGACTTCATAGTTTCAAAAAAATATTTCAAACCTGTCAGCAAATTCAAAATGAGGGAATATGTTGGGGATGGAAGAAAATTTGAAAAAAAGTATGATTTTCATGGTACTAGTGTACTTTTGGTTAAAACATGAACAGGAATGCACACTTATATAGAGCCGATAGATTAGTTTGAAATATTTTCATAGGGCAGTGAAACATCTTGGTACACCAAACATGAAACATGTATTACTGAGTATATTACTACTGAAATGAAAGAGTTGAAGGGTGTATCAATGGTTTCTATTCCAGCTAGAAACTTTAAAACACCTGTACTGGGATTGTTTATGACATTGTTGAAAATGGAGATGTATAGTTCCTTTGTAAGAATATGGAAAATACTGCTGAAAACTGCTTGTCTACTAAAAAATCGCCAATGTGATAAAATGAGAGTCGTATACAGCCTAGCTTTCGATCCTAGCAGAATCTTCGTCATCAATGCTTTGTAAGAATTGATGCATAATATTCATTTTATAACTAGAGAAAAAAAGAAAACAAAATTTGAAATTGTGTCATTTTGAATCATTATCTGCCAACGCATAAAATCAGTGCATCTTTAGTCCAGTGTTTACTTAAGATGGGGGCTAAATTTCAAATATTAAAACAAAACTATCCTCATGTTTCATTTTAAATCTCACACACATTTTATATTCAAACCATAATCTAGTGCGAAAATGTGCTATTATTTGTTGAGAGTCTGCCAATCCCTGAATGGCTCTTTAAAGGGACTTAGTAACATTGTCCAAATCCTCAAAATAAATTTTTCATTCTAGCGGTTCCCTCATACCTTGTTGTATTCGTATTAACAATAAAATCATGGGACAGGTTTCGGTTTTTCAAATTTCCCTTTCGTTGCAAAGATATGTACGATCGAAGTATTCAGATAAGAAAAACTCTAGGCGAGTTTTTCTTCTGTGTACAAAGTGAGTGCAGTGAGTTATTGAATATCACTTTGCATTTTCGCTCATTACTTGGCCATGCAATGTCCATTTGACTTGAAATGTTCACACAATACCCTGTGGACATATGAGATAACAATAATATACATTGCATCAACCATTCATCACTTTTTGCACATGTCAACAAAGTTACTAGATCCCTTTAAAAGAAGATGTGGACAGAGTCTGCTATAAGTGGATACAATGTTTATCAGAGGGTCAAACTAGACCAATTGACCCTTTCAAACACATCATCAGATGATCCAACTTCACCATGTTGTTATCACATCCTCATCCCTGATTCAAAAGTTGTAAAAGCCTTGTCCATAACTTACGTGTGCTTTATTTCAAAGTCTAAAAGCCTTGTCAATATTACTAAAGTGTGCTTTATTTCTATTCAGCACCTTGAACTGTCTTCTGTTATCTCTGTACTGTTAACAATCTATTATAAAGCACATCATCCGCCCATCCTTGATTGCAAACTTTAAAAGCATCCTCATGAAAGTATGTTTACTTTTTCTTTAGCACCTTTTCGTCTTCCATTATTTCTGTATGTTAACCCGTTTAGGACTGGTCCCTAAAACACTCGGGCAAATGTCAATGAAGAATGCATGTTATATATAAGTCAAATTGTCTTTAACAGGTTAACTATCTAAACCATGCCATCAGCTCATCCTTGATTTTCAATATTCCCATCATTGTCTCAACAGAGGTGTGGTTTGTTCTCCTCTAAGACTTTAGCACTTTCATTCTTTCACCACCTAGCCGACAAATTTAAAACTTGTATATGGGGGGGGGGGGGGGGGGGGGGGGGGGGCTACTTTTAAAGCACACATGCACGAAACACTTTGTTTTGCATTGAAGAGCCCCGTGTTCACACACAAACATTTTATCCCTTAATCATGACTAAAGAATCAGCAGCTGACTATAGAATCAGCTGCTGATTAGCTATACGATGAAATTCGTGTGTCTGAACGCTGACTAACGAAACGACGTATCGTTAGTCATGACTAACGAAACACAGGTTTTATCGTCGTTTCGTACGAGAGCTGACTATAGAATCACGCTCTTTTCGTGTGTGAACAACGATCGCTCGCTTAATCATGATTAGCTATACGACTCGTAACTAACTGGGCGTGGCTTAACGTGAACGTTCGCGCGCACAGGGATACAGCAGACAGAAAAAAGACAACACACTGCGCAGTAGCAAACTGCGCACTTATACGATGTTCGGTGCACCTGGAAGCCAGCTGTTGTGGAATCTTGGCTTTGTGTGTGTGAACGAAAGAGGTAGTTTGGTTTAATCATGACTAACGATACGTCGTATCATTAGTCATGATTAAGGGATGAAAATTTGTGTGTGTGAACACGCTGCTCTTGATGCATTTTTATAAGAGCTCCTCTATACCAAGCCTCCACACTAACTTTCTTTTCAAGAAAAAATCATACATTTTAATTGCCCAAACATAACCAATGTGACACAAAAGAAAAATTAATTGTGTTAGGCAGCTCGATTTGCTTGGAAAATTTCTCGCTTTATTCTCTAGATAAGATTTACTAATTTTAAGCAGTTACATTAATTTCTTGTATAGTAAAAAAAAAAAAAGTAGTTGCACAGTCGGGCAACCAAACTAGACCATTTGTGAAAATGTACTTGCCCAACATCAATTTTTTACTAGTGTCAAGCTCTGTTTAAGCTGCATTTCTATTAGAGCGAATTTCCACGGCGAACATTCGCACGGACCAAATAAGTGTTATTCATATATTATTCATATTACGTGGCGAATATTCGTTAACAAAGTTTTTAAATTAACAATTTTTTTTTCAATAATTCGCTGCGAAAAAGAAAAATTTGCTGCGGAAATTCGCTCTAATGGAAACGCAGCTTTATGCATTTCAAGGGCTCTTTGGAGGCTAAATCCCCCTGAGCCCCCATGTATTATGTTTTCACTGCTTCACCATGTCATCAGCCCATCCTTGATTTCAAAGTTTCCCAAACATCTTGTCTTGTCAAAGGTGTGGTTTATTTTCTCCTGTAAAGACATCAACAACACTTTTTTATTCTTTCTCTCTCTGCCCTGTAATATGTTTTTCCCCCTAACCCCATGTTTGTTTGGCGAGGCATCTTCTCCAAATCTGGGAGAAACTGATGAAATGTTTGACTTTTTTTAGCCTGCATTCAGTCCCCTACAAATATTTTTTCTTTTTAAACTACAGTATGCATGTCAAAGGACTAAAACTGATCAAATTAGTTCATGTATATTTTTTTGCATTAAAATCCAGATTCTTGGATATTTGTGTTGCATTGATCCATATAAATATTTATGGGGGCACTTTTTCTGATTCGGGGGACTCTTTGGGGGCATGTTTAAGTCTCAATCACCTAAATTCTCTACGTTTGTTTTCATTGGTTTAATTTCTGCTAACATTTCCCGCTTAATACTTGCAATTCTCCTCCTTTTCCCCCATTTTATTATCAGCGGGAAATAAATGAAAATTTGTAAAGAAAAAATATCTTAGAACAGCATTTTCCTAGATTCATAGATAACGCTTGAGTGACTTGAAGGCAGACTAGGACTAGCACCCATTACTGGTCTAGGGCTTGGTACCTGGAATGTGTTTATTATGGCCCTTCATAGTTCAGGAGAAGTGGCATAAACAAATTGAGGGCCATTTGGAGATGATTTTCTTTTCTTGGGAGGGACTGACCTCCAATGAACTTCAGGAAAAAAAACCCTCAGTAAACTTTCAAACAACCTCTAAAGCTGGAATCACAATTGTTCAAATGACAACTCTAGGAACTATGAAAAAAAGCCTTGGTTAACCTACACAATCAAATACAACCAAAAACACATTTCTCTTGTACCTTGTTTTTTAAAATCTTCAGTGGGTTTTGATTTTCAGGTGTCTCTCTAATTTTGGAGGTATTTATGATTGAATGAAAAGCGTTCCAGAAATGCTTTTCGATTTTTTGAGAAATTTCATGAAATTGATTGAATACTTTAAAACGTGATGCAACAAAAGCATCCTTCACCTTCACACACATGTATTCTCACTATCCATAATTTGTGGGTGGCTCGGGAGTCTATAAGTGCAAGGGAGACCGCCCCCAATTTATTGCGCCTAATTGTACAAAGTGACAGAAAATGCATTAGCTCCATCTTAAACGGTGTCCTAGGAATACAGGAATTAGAGAGACTTGGCACCCACCTGCTGGTAGTGGTAACGTTTAACCAACAAATTACGACAAATGTTGCGCATGAATAAGTGAGACTTGTTTTGGGTTTACGTGAAGGGTGTCGGAGGTTACTTCCATCTAATGGCCTAGTCCCACTGCACTGTTTCTCCTTCTGTTTGTTATCCCTTGAAAAAACGGAAGGTACTAGCATGAAACAAAATGATGCGGACCAAGTTCGGAATGGACTAGAGTAATAGGATACTTTATAGGGATGCCAGTGGCAAATGGCTCCAGGGCCTGAAAATTTGTGGAGACTCAAAATAATGTGCGCAAAGCGCGCATCACGAGCGCGAAGTCCCTTTAGCCGGGGTCCGGGGCCCGCTTTAGGGCCCTGGAAGCTCTGGGGTTCCAGATGCTCTCTGGTGCAATCTGAGCCTATTTTGGGGATCATTTCCCCTAAAAAAAAAAAAAAAAAAAAAAAAAATTTAAAACAAATCTGGACCAGCCGGAACTTTGGTAAAAAACCTGGAAAAGCCGGAAGTCCGGCTATAGCCGGAACTCTGGCATCCCTGAACTTTAAAATTTGCTAGATACTGACCGTTTTCGTCACATTTTTGGTCGGATAGGAAACGGAAGGAGAAACGGTGCAGTGCGACTAAGCCATAAGAACGTGTTTAACAATCAAATTATGACAAATGTTGCGCTTGAATTAGTTAGACTTGTTCTGAGATTACGTGAAGGTGTGGGGGGTCAATTCCATCAAAGAAAATATTGTTGAAATTAAATTTGAAAATTATTAGAAATAAGTGTAGTGTCCCGTTGATTGGTTGTTTGCCCGTGTGCACCGGCCAATTGGCGTGTTCCGTTGTTGACCTATCAGGAACGCAATCGCTCATGCGAGATTGTGATGTTGGGAGCCACGGTAGAGCATAAAAGCCGAGTGTCTACATTCGATATTATCATTTGACAAAGTATTGCAGTAGCATACGAAACGTCATGATCGTTTAGATTCCTAGTTTGACATTGCGAGACAAACGAATATCATTAGCGATATTATTTCCGATACTATATCCGCAATGGATTATATATTTACTATTAAGTGTAGTATGGTCGGACAGATAGGGAGGGGGAGGGGGCCTGGGGGCATAGGAATCATTGAGGGGCACAATCTATGTACTACTTTATTTTATAAAGGATTTTTCCCTTTGTATATGAATTGTACACATTTTTTGTTGAATAATTGTGGGGCACATGACCCCATGCCCCCATGCCCCTCCCCTGTGTTCCAATGCCACTGTGAGAAATGTAGTTAGCAAACCTATTTGACGAGTTTGGGGCTACGTGATCTCATAGGATGGCTTGTTTTATCATCAACGTCATTTATGATTTAATTCTCAAGTTAAATTCCTTGAGACAAAGAGAATGTTTAGACTGAGCTAACAAATTTTTGACGAATGTAGCTTTCGAACGAATTTGACTTGTTTGGGTTGAGCGTAATCATTCATAATCAAATTCTCAAGTCGAAGGTTGAGAAAGAGAAGGGCGATAAAGTCACTTTTTGTACTTTTAAGATAATCGTGTTTGAAGTTTGAAAGTAGTGTAGGAACCAAAGGTAGCTCTCTTTTATATTGATGAATATTCCACAATTTAACACAATTATTTTTTTCGAAAAAATGTACATCACATGGACGAGGCTCCGGACCTACAGGATGGTATGCGTATCTCAATCTCTCAAAAACTTGACTTAACAGGGCGTTGAGTCGAGTTTTAATAGTAATGTACATTTAACGCTTTCTTTGAAGGAATTTAACTAATTCCTTCAAAGAAAGCGTTAAATGTACATTACTATTAAAAGAATAATGACATACATTATGTATCACATAAACAAATTTGACTTGTTTTTGAGTTTACACCAAGGTATGGGAGGACTTTTTTGTTATCAATGAAATTTATGATTTAATTCACACTGTAAGTTAAAATCCTTTTAGAGAAAGAAAATGTTGCTTCAATTGAACTGGCAAATTATGATCAATGTAGCTTTCAAACAAATTTCGTTTTGAGTTCACATGAAGTTTGGGAGGGCTGTTTTGTGATCAACGATGTTCATTATTTAATGTTCGGGGTAAATTCCTTTCCATTTTAACAAACATGTTGTTTAAATTAAACAAAAGGACAAAGAAAAGTGATTTATTGTAATGTAAATTGCAATGTAAATAGCTCTGATTTAGAAATTCAATTTAGAAACTTGATTTAGAAATTTGAGACCAGCAACTTCCTTTTACTTTATACAAAATATTTCTAACGCACATTTCTTTGTTTGAAATAATTGAATTATAATCAAATAAGGATGGAAGCAATTGAATTATCTTGGTATGAATCTACCCTCTCTACGGAGATGCAGGGATACTATTGTATAATAATAATTTCACATGGAAACAATTTCTCCTCCTTAGACGATTGTTTTACATTAACTTTTGCCACCGAAATTTAACTTTCCTTCACTTTTGCTCGCATTATATTAATTTGTACTTGTCCCAGGCAATAGGGTCAGTGTATTGTGATATATTTTTAGCAAATACACCTCTAAACTCACTATTCATTCCCTGTGCAATAACTCACAGCCCACACCATGTGAAATCATGGTGTGAAATCCAAGATGAAAAATGGAAGTTATCAACAAAATAATTGGCCCTTTATCAAAAATGATTTCCCACTGTCCAAATAATGGCATGCAAGGGAAACATCAATAAAATTATCAGAATACAGAATCCTTTGATTATTAATTTTCAGTCAGGAGTAATAAAAAAAAAATTAAAGTTTTTCTTCCTTTCCCCGTGTTCACACACAAAAATTTCATCCCTTAATCATGACTAAAGAATCAGCAGCTGACTATAGAATCAGCTGCTGATTAGCTATACGATGAAATTTGTGTGTCTGAACGCTGATTAACGAAACGACGTATCGTTAGTCATGACTAACGAAACACGGGTTTTATCGAGAGCTGACTATAGAATCACGCTCTGTTCGTGTGTGATCGACGGTCGCTCGCTTTAATCATGATTAGCTATACGACTCGTAACTAACTGGGCGTGGCTTAACGTGAACGTTCGCGCAAACAGGACAACACACTGCGCAGTAGCAAACTGCGCACTTATACGATGTTCGGTGCACCTGGAAGCCAGCTGTTGTGGAATATTGGCTTTGTATGTGAACGTAAGAGTTAGTTTGGTTTAATCATGATTAAGGGATGAAAATGTTTGTGTGTGAACACGCTGTTTTACATCAAAATTCTGGAAGCGGAAAATTAAAAAAAACTTGTTCAAAGCTATAAGGGCAATTCCAAGCAAACGCCGTGACGGTCAGAGGGTGTTTCTCACAATGAAAGTCCAAATAACTCATAAAATCTAAATATCTAGGACCAACTTTTGATATGCATCTGTAACCACTATCCTACCAATAATTTACAATAGGCAAGAAAACCAAAATTCCCAATAAATTATTAATTATGAATATCAATATCTGCCGTAACGCCGTGACGGCAAAAAGACATGGGTTTCTTACATGCTAAGAAACTAAGTAAACTCTGTGAACTACAGGAACATTTTGCACTTTTGTCACATTGATTCTTTGTACTAGACATCAAGCTAGAACATCCAAATAAAAATGTAGAAAAAATCCAATGCTCATAGTAAATATGATATCATAAATGTATCTATGCACTGTAACGCCGTGACTGTAACGCCGTGACCTCTGAATTGTACATGTTATATATATGGGAGATATTAAAGAGATGAATAATATGATATAATTGTAATGTAGTGATCCAGAATCAATAAAGAACTAGATGAATGGGTGATATAACCAAGATGCTATTAAATGATCATCCGCATGACAAAAATTTGCAGCACAGCGCCCTCTATTGATCAAAAAATCTTTTAGGACATAATTGAAATTCTTATCTATTTCAGAAGTTAGTTAATGGAACCATCAAATATTAAAACCAAAATACATACTTAAATGTAACAATGAAATATGAGACCTTTGACATCTGACCTTTGACCTTGTTTCTCAAAATAACATACAAATGTTGATTTTTTTGTCTGCACAGTGCATATTTGCAAGTGATTTGTTTCATGTAACATGATTTCAGAGTTAGTAAATGTTTGTTTTTGAATTGGTAATTATCCGAGTGACCTTTGACCTGTGCCCCAAACAGTTTCAGAAAATTGTCTTTTACCTACAGTACTCTTTCTACCATTGATTCTGGAACTTAATTGTGAGAACAAAAAACAATAACAATATTTTGACCTGTTGACCTATGACCTCCCATGACCCCATTCCCTAATCAGGTCATATACTTCACTGGACGCATACCAGTATTATTATCATGTTATCCTCCAAGGATTCTCAAACTATCTTGATAATAATATAATTTTTGCATATTTGTTAGCTATGTGACCTTTGACCTTTGACCTCATGGACCAAAATCATATCCAATAATCCGTACCTCTAAATACATGGATTGTACAAAGTTTGAACGAAATCCATCCAACGATTCTTGAGATATTGCAAAAAAAAGAACACTGATGTACAGATGCACATACAGACAGACGGACATACAACCCATACACATACATGACACAGGTAACTTTGAGATGGAAACATTATCAACTGACCCTATTCATATAATTATAGCATGAGCAATGCCCAAGCATACCTACAAAAAATCTCTTACACTATTTGATTATGTCTACTGTGTTATGTCAATGGGAATCCAGTAGGTAGCGTCACGGCGTTACACAAAACGTAACGCCGTGACCAAATTGATATTGATTATATTAATAAGTGGTAAAAGATAATGCTGCTATTCAGCATGCATATTATAGCCCTATGGGCTAATACAGAGAAAACAAAAAATTATTTAATTCCCATTCATATTTTTCCAGAAATATTAAAAATATATGTTTTTAGTGTAACGCCGTGACATATTAATGATTGTAAATGAGACGGTCACTGAAGCGGAACGAAGAGCGAAAATGACGAAATTGATATTTATCTGAAAAATTGAAGCAATGATCCTATCAACACTGAAATAAAATTTTATGAAAACTCCTTTTCACAGTTCTTTTATGCTTAATATTTAATTGAATGTTTTGTGAAAATAGCTGAAAATTAATTTATGCTATATATTAACAATAAAATAATAGTTTACAATTTTTTTTTTCAAAAACAAAATGCATTTTTGGAAAGTTCAATCTTTTAGCTTTCATTTGATACCAAATTTGTTAAGGTACAACGAATTTGAAAAAGCAGTGGTTATGTCAATGTTTGCTTGGAATTGCCCATAATCAAAATGATGTCAGTGCCCGGTAGGTCGTTTCCCTTTGCAAATGATATATATGTTTTATGAACGATTTGTGCAAACAAGACAACGCAATTAGTAGTGTTTATGGTTTCCATGGTAAAACAAATCATCTTGGGGATGGATAAATATGAAAATAATAAGTAGACAGAACACTATGAGATATTCCCAGCATCTGGGAGACATTTCGCTTTTCCCTCTCGAGGAGGGGTAGGACGTGGGAAAATTTGGTAAAGGCAAGACATTGAGCATACTCTGGAGAAATATACGGTGAGAAGTTGACAGACAAAATCATTTAGATGAAGAACTAAAAGTTTCTGTAAGTTGATGGGAAGCTGGTGCCAGCCACAAATATATACTGCAATGCTAGAAATTTGCTTTGTTTTCTAGAGGTATTTCATTGGTATAATACCGGCAAAAGCCGATATGAAAGTGGTATGCTTCACCATCTTTGTATTAGTTTAAATCCCACGTCTTCACAATCTCTAATCCCATATTCTCACTCTCATTCTTACTCCTAAACCTATCCCCTGTTCCCCTAAAATGTACCCTCTCTTGCCCTCGTCATGGAGAGCTCAACCCTCTTCTAACCCTTTCTGATCACTCTCACTAACCCCTTCAGCTCCCGGCTCTGGGTTCAACCCCTTCTCTTCTGACTCTCCCCTCCCCCTATTTCTCCACCACCCCCTTCCCTCGCGCACTTCCTCTTCTAACCCTTTATTTCACTCTCACTGACCACTTCCCCTTCAGGCCTAATTTATCTCCAATCTTACTCCCCCCTCTTCCATTTTCCCGCCTACCCCTTCCCCTTCACCAATTCTAAACCCTTTTCTCCCAGTTCTTTTCTAATTTTCTAATTTTCTCCTACCCCCATTTCTGTACACTTTACCCTCTCCTACCCCCATCCTCCAGAGCTCGCCCCTCTTCTAACCCTTTTTTTTCACTTCCACTAACCCCTCTGGCTCTAGGCTCTGGGTTCAAACCCTTCTCTCAGATCTCACCCCCCCCCCTCTCTGTATTTCCCACCCACCCATTCCCCCTCCACCTCCTCTTCTAACACGTTTTCCCAGTTCTCCATCCTCCTCTTTCTCCTACTAATTTGCTCCTTCCCCTCTGTCCATACGTGTTACTCCTCTTTTCATCATTCTCCAGTTTTCACTACCCTTTCTATCCCTTTCAATCAAGTACGAACACCAAATTGGTCGAATCCATGTTCGTACTCGACTGAGGCGGGTGACCGAACAATGGGTTAACGTGGGCGGGGCTCAATCATGACATAATGCACGTACCAGTCCACTAGTAAATGTGCAAAACAAAAAACTCCCTACTGTTTCACTACCGCAAATACCATTTACCCCTCCCTTCTCACCCCCCCCCCCTCACTTCCTATTTCCAACCTAATACCCCTCTTATCTTTTTTGTATTCCTATCCTCTTATAAAACTTTCAATAAATGCTGGTAAAAACAATAGTTCACTTGTCCTTGGCTACTTTACTTAAAGGGGTAGTTTAGTTTTGGTCGAGAGGGCGCTGCACATCGCAATTTTTTTGTGAGGTAATGAAAAAATGAGTGTCGAATTTGAGAGAACATGCAATTTTAATGGCAGAATAAACTTTATTTGGTCAAAATCGACCCAGAAACGGCTGAAATATCAATAAATATATCTGATCTTATAATTATTTGGGGCCCAAATAATTAGATGATTTTTTGACAAAAAAAAAAAAATGTTTGCACTTTTTCAAAAATTTTCAAAAGCGTTTTTTAAATGGTTGTTGATGATCTCGCTATTTAATCATTATATCAACAAAACATCACATGTATAATTTAGGTTGAAAATGGTTGAAACCAATGCCTTTAAAAAAAGCGCCCTCTTGTGTTTTAATGGCTCTTTTTGAATGATAACAGACGTTTTACTTGGTCGTTTGTAATTTTGTATACCTTTCGAGCATGGTGGAGTTATAACTATTAGTTTATAATGTTACTGTGCAGGTTTTGGCTACTAAAGTTCAGCCTTACCAAAACTAAACTACCCCTTTAATGAAGAAAAAAAATGAGCAAAAGCTAAATTTGTCAAATTGTCCCTTTTCCTTTCTTTTTCCTTTCTTGTTCCTATCTGCTTTCAATACTCCACCTTTACAAACAGGGCTAGATGAAAAAGTGCAGTCCTAATACTCTTTATTCTGTTAATTTCTTGCAAATGAAGTCATGTCAAAAGTATAATTAAAAATGAGCCTATAAGGGTGGCATTAGAAAACATGATAATACACTAGATGTAGCCATATAATTTCATATTTGACTAATCAATGCCTGCCTGTCTTCTTTGTGGGTTTCCTTTGTAAATTCCCTGCTTCATTGATTTTCCCTCATTTCAAATTTAAACGATAAAGTAGCCCATTTCCAATGCCAACAATCTACCAACAAGCATTTTGGTTTGCTTGTTGCATAAAGCGGGTCATATTCTAAAATCCATTTTAAGCCTGGCCACAGAGATAATCCCAGTATCCACAAGAAACACTTTCACTAATAAATATAGGAGCGGCATGATACTGTTATTCTTTGAGACTTAAAATCTGTATTATCCCACCAAAACTCATTAACTCCTTGCATTCATGTACATGGGGTTGGCAACCATAATGCAGTGATAAATTCATTTTTGAAGACAAATTTTATATTTACATGTAATATGAACTCTTTGTTAACAGTTATCAATTTAAAAGAAGACTAAAGACCACTACAGTCTTTTAGAAGAGCGAGCTTAACATTTGCACTCGTTATCGTGATATTTACAAGTTTGTCATGAGTAAACATAAGACATTTGAAGCACATACAGAAATATTCTTCCCAGGTTTGTTAGTATATAAAAGGTTAAGTGAGACTCAACACGTTTACAAGAGGAAAATACGAGGAGGGTTGGTTCAATCAAGTTTCAGCACCATATCGTCAGTTGAGAGTTAGAAGGCCGCTAAGGCACTTTTTTGTACTTCAGAGATGATCATGATCATGTTTAATGTTTGGGAGCCATGGGCGTCGATCCTTACGTAATACCTATTGATCAGGGGGGATGAATGAATAGATCACCCCCCCCCCCCTGAACAGTAGGTATCCATTATAGATTGACACCAACCCAAAAAATACTTTTTTTTTCACAAGGGCTATTTTGACAATTTTGAGGGAGAAAAACGCCCTCGTGAAATTATTCACGAGGGCTATTTTGGGGCTCACAGGGGCTCTTATTTTTGTTTACATCGTTTACACTGCTCACGGGTCTAATAAATTATTATCAATATTTATCATGATGTGACCTATCCGATTATGCCATGTTTGGTACGTTTCTGGGACTTTCCGATCATGCAGAATGATTATTTAAAATTTTAAAAATTTTAAAAGTTTTTTTTTTTTTTTTTTTTTCCGCCCCCGTGCCGTGGCTTCACGGGGGCGATTTCAAAGGTTTTGGGGGCGAATCGCCCGTCGCCCCCGTGTATTTTTTTGGTTGATTGACACCCATCTTGGGAGCCCAGTAGAAACCAAATGTATCTCTCATTGATTTTTAAAAATTCAAAAACTAGAAGTGATACAGCAGAAGCTCGGATCTACAAGATGCTGTGCATAACTCAATTTAGCCAAAAACTGAAGTAACGCCCTTATTACTCTCACCTGATGACATCATCAAAAGCCGGGCTTTCTTCGCAGATTATCCTGGGTGTCACAACACAAAAGGCTTTTCAAGTTCAGGTCGTAAGAAGATCAGGTAGAAAGAGAAAATTGGGAGTTACCTTTCGGGGACAACGGGCCGCAAACGACTTACCTGAAACTTTAGCTACCTAAGCCTTTTTAGCTACTGGTTACTTCAATCGGGCTTTGAGGAACAATTTCAAGTTTATAGAAACCTGTTTCATTTTTTGTGAATATTAAGCTTCATATTTAAGATTTATTAGCTCGTATTGGTCACCTGGATCTGGCTTTGAGAGAGAATTTTCAAGTTTGCAGAACCTGGTTCCATTTTTTTTTGGCATGTTCTTGGGAACATTTTCTCACATGATATGTTACTTGTTTCCTGATTGTTTATTACATTGCATGGTATTTTTTTCTATGATATGTGAATATTTCATTCCTAACTTTATATTTTTCAATATTTGATTCACATTTCCTTAAATAAAAGATACTCTACTGGGACTTTGTATACATGACAAAACAAATTTGTATTATGTTTTTTTTCTATCATCATTTAAACAAGAACATTTTTTCTTAAACAAGAACGATTTTTCTTAAGGATAACTTTTATTCTGAACGTATTAACCCCCTTCAGAATTCATCATAAACAAATGTTCAGGATGGTTGTCGTTTTCCGGAATTCTTTAGCAAATCTTTTTTACATACTGTACACGTCTGTTTCCTTTCAACAAATTGGCGTCATATGTTTTCTAAATCTCAGGATTGAGTGTTTCGTTTGACGATTGTAAAATGAAGACACTTCAGCAAATTTGTAGATGTGAGATTTAGAGAAATATTGTAAACATATTTTGGCAGAGCCACGTCCAATAGTGACAGGTTAATCTTAAAGAGTCTTTTCATTGATTATAAATTGAGTCGAATTTGGAATGATTGTGAAGGTAATCTTGTACTTTACAAGCCTCGAGAAATTCAGATTTTTTGAAATTTTTTTAATATTTTTAAATCGAAATTGAAAATGAGAAAAAATCACCCTCCAAACCAGGCCCAAATTCACTCCGATCTCGCCGCTTAGATCGATGACGTGTGGCAAGGGGCGCATGCGCAATCGCCGCGGTATGATAGATCAGTTTGCGTGCAGTATTCATTACAACAACCACCGCTTGCTCGTTTTGCAACATCGGAAATGAAGAAACAAAAATCTAGAAAATTGCCCAATGTTAGTGTAAAAGTACATATTTTACCGTATGAGTGGTTATTTTCCCAAAATTAGAGATTTGTTTGACAAATTGAGAGACGCAAATTGAACGTGCCTCGAAAAAAAAAAATGCCGTCAGTTGAATGATACGGAACACGCACTAGAGTTTCAGCGGCCCAGCCCCGCGAGACAGGCTGTGCTCTAGCTAGTATACCTAGCTGAGCTGCTGCGCCAACTGCCATGACTGCCTTGTAAGTAATTGCACTTTTAAAAAGCTCCGAAAAGGAACGAAAATGCAAGATTATTACGATCACACCTATTCTAGACTATCTCTTATTTTACTTACATGTTTGTAGGGCTTTTAAAACAAATAGGAGAACAATTACCTGCAAAAACAGCAAAAAAATTGCGCTGATAATAGTGCACCGTTACTCACTAACGCGAGCTGAATTGAAGCGAGCTACATGCATGCATTGTCCACCGCATACGCGCACGGTCGAGGCTCTCCATGTATCATGCATGCTGCCGGCGAGTATGATTCAACTCGCAGACTAGGTGATTTATTTACCTATTTTTACTTTATCAGACACATTAATGAATAAAAGAATAACTTTACAACGAATATAAACTGTTGTTTTATTAGTTCAAACAGTTTAAACCACCATAATTGTATAGAACATAGTTTAAACAACCACGGAATCCCCGGTATAAAGGGGTATAAATCCGGCATATAATGTGGTAGAAACCGAGGCTTCTGATTGGATAACCCCTCGCTCTACGTCAGTACAACACACCCAGCTATCGGACCCCGCTCGAAGCTGGATTGTGGTTTTGAAGCAGCGTTTAGTATTTTCATTTTTGTTTTAATTTTCGGATGTGCGAGTACTTGGAAAGTGATATTTTCATTTTCTGTATGATTTGAACTTTTTGGAAAGATGAAACTTGGCTTATGTTGCTTTTTCTTTGAATAAGCACTTTAAAATATGTCTCTTTTTTCTGAATTATCCTTTCAAACAATAAAAATACAATGAATATGGACAATTATTTTCTCTAGAGCTATGAAACACTAGTGTTCATTAAGTGTTCAGATTTCTTTAATTTTGTTCTTCTTTGATTGCAATCAAGCTCAACTTCAATTCTTTCCCCAGCCTCTCTCTCACTCCCTCCTCCTCTGTCCCTCATTTTCTCTTTCTTTTTGTCTTTTTATTTTCCTGCAGTTCTCAACAAACAAGTGACAAAAATAATGCAATTCAGAACATAGCACTCAATGAACAAGTCAAACGGCCATTTTCCCCCTTATTCAAATTTGTTGGGGCATCCATTAAGGGGTCAAATAACAATTTGAACATATAACAACCTAATTTGTTTTCTATCATTTGCAGCATATATGCATGGATACCTAAAAGTCTTAGGGGACACTTACCCCCTCCCCAACTCTCCCTAAATCCCTTAGCTAATTTCTAGATAAAAGAAAGTTTCAAAAAGGTCAAAACCCACATTCAAACGATTCAAATTCCAATAAAACTCGGCAAGCACGGCCATGCCATCTGATTTTAATAATTTGTGCAAATTCTGTCTGAATCAATATAGAGTTTGAAAAAGTACTCCCGAATGTATGGCAAAGGCAAACACTCAAACTCATATTGAAAAATACTTGCAAACTTCCAAACAATGCATGTACGTGTACATGTAGGGCTTGGGAATAGTTTTAGACAGGTACAGTTATGGAACAATTATGGAACAAGGGCCGTTTTAAACTTTCATACCTAAAAACCTGACCTCTTTTTAGGTATTGACACAATACATGTTAATCCATGGTTTTATTCAATGTTTCATTGAAATTAACTAGTGTCAATTTGAATAAATAAACCTAAAAAATAAATTACAATATATAAATTCATAATGAATTACAAAATATTTATTCTGCTCTATAAAGCTTCAACCCCCTGAATGATATATATTAAAATATATATATTCATCTTCAGCTCAAGACAGGATGTTAAGTAAAAATGAATATATAGAGAGTAACCAAGCCTCCACACTAATTGTTTCTTCTACTAGCCCGTTCCGGCAAGTAAAATCATAAATGTTCAAACCTTACTTGCCCAAACAGAAAATTTACAAGCCCGCTTACATGTACATGTAGATGAGATTTACATGTCAGGAATTACATTTGGGCAAGCAAACTAGACCATTTATGAAATTTTACTTGCCCTGGGCAAGTGGGCAAGTGCTAGTGTCGAGCCCTGGGCCCCGTTGCAGAAAGAGATACAATCGATTGTAAGTTACGATTGATCGTAAGTCAGCAAATTTACACGTTTCAACCAATCAGATTTGCGCATCTAGAACACGTGATCTGACTTACGATTAATTGCAACTTACAATCGATTGTATCTCTTTCTGCAATGGCTCTGGAGTAACACTATAAAATATTAACACTCATATGAAATTGAGTATGAAGAAGTTCATCTTCATCCCAGCAGCATCCAAAATGAAGGATCAAAGAGAAAGACAGAAAGAGCGGAAGAAACAAACCAACAAATCCATTTTTAGCACTTGTATTAAAAGCATATTCCCAGAAATAAGATTATTAATACTGTATAAAAACCAAAATTACGAAGAAAAGACACATCTAGATAGATATAACCCAATAAAAATACCCAATGATATTTTTAAGATGAACTATTTTCTTTAATTCAATACAGGATAATATGAAACAAAAAAATAATGAGTATGAAAACCGCAATGATGACAAAAGGAGAATCACATGGGTATAAAGATACTCCTTTGTAATATTTTAAAGATGATCGGTTTTTCTAAATTGTATTGAAACTTGGGAAGATCTTTATAAGAGTGACAGTGATCAATGAATTACCCCGATACCACCAATTGAGAGCACAATTCTAACCGCATCATTTAATTTCCCCACCCAATTACGATAAAAAAGCGACGGAGAGAGAAGAGAGAGAGAGAGCAATTAGAGTAATGGACCATAGAATTACTCTCATCTTCAACAAAAGATCCCTTCCTAAAAATAAAAAATAAACAGTTCTAGAAAAGGGGAAGAAAAACAGTGAATGCCTAGATCTATTATAATGCATCATCACGTTCACAACTTCAAATTATAATTTGGACTTTAATATATCATTAATGAAACCCTTTACTATCTTTTTGAAAAACAAACAATATCTCTGTATAGATATATATTCTGATACCTAAAACAGTTTTATCAGAGTATATAAATAATACTGAATTATATCATCAGGTTTTTTGTTTTGAAAAGATTGGATTTGAGAATAAAAAATAGGCACTTTACATTGATCTACAGTGTAGCATTTTTAAATTTTTGTTTATCAATGCAATACTCAATGCATTCTTTCGTGTTACACTTAGGACTCCATTCATTAGCTATCAACAAAGGGCAGAACACTTTATGAAAGGATTTGGTTTGGTTTACTTTTTAAATTTGATATATATCCTGACTCCATATAGGACTGGGATAACAAGCGATTTTGACATGTAAACTATCTACAGAGCACTTTTAACTGGTGTTTGGTTATTCTTGTGACTCCATTTTCAAAAAGGGGATAGAGTTCTTTGAAATGATTTGGTGTTATGTTTACTTTTCAAATTCAATAGTATGCATTTTTATGCTTAAATCTACAGACTCCATTTAGCTGTACGACAGGAATAACAAGAATTTCAAAAGGTCACCTTTTAAAACTGATACGCTGTTTCTCTTACTTTTCAAACTCAATCCTATAGAATTCATTATTCTGCATTTGATGTTTCTCGTGGCTCTATTCAGCTTCTTTTTTTTAAAAGTATACTTTACCACAACAACCATTAACAGAGAGATTAGGCTTCGGTTACTGTGAAAATCATTTTAGAGCTGCGCAGTGGGACCTCGAATTTCCGTTTTGTGAAAGCACTCCGGAGCCAGAAGTCGGATCGCGTTCTAAAGTCGACGATGTTTCCAATGCCGGGACAAAGAGCGAGAGCGGATAAGCGCGCATTCAATCGCGCTAAATCTGCGACTCCGAACGCCGACTTTGGTACCGATACCCTAGCCCCACAAGTGCTATTTAGTGATGGCCTAGGGGTAAAGGAAAGATCCAATTCCTTTTAATAGAATCATTTTCTTCTCCTTTAGTAATTTTTTTTTTACAGTCAGAACTTACTTGATGATATACTGGTGTGTATCAAAGTCAAGTGAAAAGCTAGGCTGAATACTTGTGATAAAAACATTTAAAAGTACGAAGAGTCTACACACCATACTAATTAATGATTAGTTTAATATTAGTACTTCATAATGAAAAAAACACTATGTAAGTGTAAGGCAATGTCCACTGAGAATGAGCTATTGAAACAGGACAAAAATTGTGAAATGCTATTCACAATGGTGATAATTTTGTTCAAACAATGCACCATCTCAGTTTTGAAATTGTATTTTCTCATTTTGAATCCAATGAAAAGTTTAGATTCAATGAGTGTGCACAGTTTTAAATATTTATCAACCTTTTCATTTCTTGGTAATTACGGGGTAAAATTTAATCCATCAACCAACCCGAAATCTTTTATTCTTGGTGCAATTAATCCTCAAAATCAATTACGCTGGAGCCCTTTTATCTTGAAATGAAATCAACACCCCATTTTGGGACAAAATGGCTCTCACTCTCCGAAAAAACAACTCATCTATGAACCAATTGACTTTGGGAACCGGGTGGACCCTGTATTAACTCCATGGGGGTTGCACAATCTCGTAGGGAACAGGTTAATTGGGAACCTTTAGAACTATGGCTTGACAAGTGGGCATGACCAACTGCAAAACAATCACGAGTTTGGCCAATGGCTCTCTAAATAAATTGACGAGGGCGGCGGGGGCAGTACCCACGAGCTGACCCCCACGCAGTCCCACTTGTCACATCAGACGGTCAGACTGGCATGCCGCCACCACCGCTGCCGCCACCACCTCCCCCACGTTACCACGCGTCGGTGCTAGGCCACGCTTTTAGTTTGCATGTCGCAATCACGCAATTATTTAAATAATTCACCCGGTGGGTGTGAAGTGCATATTATTGTGAAGTATCATGGGCGCATGTACAACACACCTGCATGCATTTGTGTATGTGTATGTGTGGGTGTGTGTGTGTGTGTGTGTGTGTGTGTGTGTGTGTGTGTGTGTGTGTGTGTGTGTGTGTGTGTGTATGCGTGGTGTGCGCGTGTGCGTGTACGTGCGTGTGTGTGCATGCGTGGTGTGCATGTGTGTGTGTGTGCATGCGTATGAGAAGGAATTTTTTTAAAAGATAAAGAAAAAGTAATTAACTAATTTATAGTCCCCTCCCTTGTTACTCAGCTAGCCTAAAGTCCCAAAGTTATTACCAGCCACCCTTTTGTTACAAAAATGACCAATTCCCACAATCTTACATTTTGTGTTTATGTGGGATGGAGAGAGAGAGAGAGAGAGAGAATAGGCGCAAAAAAGTAATTTACAAATTCATTGACCCCTAATTTCATTTTTTTTCTGTCATTCTTATACACAGCTCCCAGAAACCTAATAAACAAAATAAATCAAAACTAGTAAAAATGCCCCCTTCCCCAACTTTAAAAACCCTCCCTCCCCATGGTCAATATTCTACCAATTTCATTGTCCTCCCACCCCGCTCCCCCCTTAAAACTGTTCCCTCCGCGTTTGGCCTGAAGCAAGTCCTATTCTGTGCCTGTCCAGTTTAATCGGAACCGCACCGTTTACTCTTGTTTGACTGAACACAGTCACAGTCACACACTTCTTTTTATCTGTGTAATTGTATTGGTGTGGGCACGCACGCACGAGTCTGCCCCCCTAAGACCCTCCGACCACGCGACCCACCGGTTATCTGATACATCTACTAACGCTTTAATAGCGTGGGGTGAACGAAGCACAAAAAGTTCATCTTTACTCTTGAAACTTAAATGGATGGTTGGTATTTTTTTGCTATGGAAATGTTATGGGATATATATACTTCACAAAGTCTGTAAGACCTTCATAAGAAATTGTGTGATACTACCATTGTAACTTTCCAGGAAGAAAAATATTGCTCAGATCTTTATTAAATTTTTAAAAAGGATTCCCCTTTTTTCTTAAAGATTTGTTCCTACTTTCTACAAATCACAAACAACTTAAATGTTTGCGAGTCTGGCAATATCTTCTATTAGGTTCATTTTTGTTACTTTTGGGAACAGCTTAATAATTTAATAATTGTTAACAAAAACCAAACACAATTTCTCCTCTTCAAAAAATTATTGCTGGGGACATGATTGATCTTCATGCGCATACAAGAGAAGATAGTTTAGGTAAGATAGTTCCAGGAATAATTCAAAGTTCTTATTTCACCCTTTAATATTCTTAATCTTAAGCCTGCACATGTACAGAAAATGTATTTGCCTGTTTAAAATGTGAAAATATCTAAGTGCCATACATTAAAGAATTGTTTGAAGTACCACAAGAAACCATTCCAATTTACAGAACTCCTATTCGATTTCAACACTAGGCCACAGCCCAATGCTGTGTTTACATCTAAGGCTCGTCCATCTCACAGACACCTATCCCAGATATTGGGGAAAACACAACTTGAAGGGTAAAACGATCATGCAGACCTGTACGTTTCCAAAGAAAGTTGAATAGAAATGAGGGTAGTCTGCAGCAAGATTGAAACCATAAACGAAATTCCAGCGAAGGAAACAATAACCGAGAGTAATTAATACGACTGTTTCAACCTTTCTATTCCTCCATTGGATCATGAAACCATGAATTTAATAAGAAACATTCTGGGATAGAAACTTAGAAAAAAAAGAATGTCAAATGAAATCCAAGGCAATCACGAGCGCGATTGAATTCCTAAACGAATGCGAGCGAAGGAAACCAAAAGAGAGAGTAATTAATACAGCTATTTCAATCTCTCCTCAATATGACCACACAGCCAATTTAATGGAAACATTCTTGAAAGCAGGAAAGTAATCAAGGCAGTCACGCTCGAGCGTGATTGAATTCCTAGACCAATGGGAAAGAGGGAAGCTACAAAGAGGAGTAATTAATACGGCTATTTCAACCTTTCCTCGATTTGACCAGCCATGCAGCCATCTACAAATGGAAACATTCTCAAATAGAAACTTATAAAGAAAGAAAGAAAGAATAAAATCAAGGCAGTCACGAGCGTGATTGAATTCCTTGACGAATGGGAATGAAGGAAACTAAAAAGAGAGTAATTAATACGGCTATTTCAACCTTTCCTCAATTTGACCATGCAGCCATCTAAATGGAAACATTCTTGGATAGAAACTTAAGGGGGTTTTACACCGGGCCCTACGTATAGTTGCGTAGTGTTGCGTACCGACTACGCCGAGTGTACGCTGCCCTACGTAACTATACGCTGAGGGACGCAAAGGGGTACGCGAGATGGACGCAAAAAATTTAACATCTTTAATTTTTTTCGTGTACGGTCTGCGTAGACACGGGACGCAGAAAGTAGGTAGGTCTACGCAACACTACGCCACTGTACGTCATGCCACCGCAAGTCTACGCAACACTACGGTACTGTACGCCATGCCTACGCAATAGTACGCTTCCGGCCCTACGACAGTCTGACGAAACATCTACTCGCAGCTCCTACGAGCGTTTATTGCCGAAGCAACATTTTTGTTCATGAATACGCAGCCTATTTCGGCGTACTCAGTACGCCACACTACGCAGGTCCGGTGTAAAAGGGGCTTTAGAAAGAATAAAATCAAGGCAGTCGTGAGTGTGATTGAAATCCTTAATGAATGCGAGCAGAGGAAATTAAAAAGAGAGTACTTTACAAGGCTATTTCAATATTTCCTCAATATGATCATGCAGCCATCTTAACGGAAACATTCTTGAACAGAAACTTAGAAAGAAAGAACAAATGAAATCCAATGCAGTCACGAGGGTGATTGAATTCCTAGACGAATTTGAGTGAAGGAAACTAAAAACAGATTAATTAAAACGGCCATTGACACCTCGGCTCCTCAAACGAACAAGATGAATGACTCGATTACGGAAGAACTCAAAGTTCGTCAATCAAGGCACTAACAAGCGAGATTGAATTCCTTAACGAATGCGAGTAAAATATTTTTGTAGAAGGGAATAATTAAGACGGCCATTGACACCTCAGCTACGCAAATGAACAAGACGAATGACTCGATTTATCAAAGAACTCGAAATTCGTCATTCGAGAGCTAGAATCATTAACCTCGCCTCTCCGCAGACAGAGAGGCTCTTTCACGCAAAATAAATTATTATTACCACCAGAATTGACGGGTACATACATTAAGCATGCATGTCAGACAGCGCATGATGTAGTGGTGTGGATACTAGGTTAATGGGAATTTGCGCTTAATCGGGTCAATGTATTTTAAGCTATTTGAGCAAAATGCATAGATTTACTTTTTACATTTTTTTTTTTTTTTATCCTTGCCAGAATTTTGGACTCGTTTAGGACTGGTACCAAAAATACTCGGGCTGAGGTCTATGGCAAATGCATGCTATACCAGAATCAGATAGTCATGAATGGATTAAAGGAAATTTTTCCTCCGTATCCTATGAAAGAAATTATTTTCTTTCACTTGAAAAGCAGAAGCCCTACACAGTTAATGCATTTTACCTTCAAATTCAATAATCGCTGCGCTGCAAAGCCTTGTAAAAAGTAACACTTCATTAATCACTCGTTAACCACAAAAATCGAAAATGATTATTAAGAAATCAAAACATTTGTATACATTGATCTCATGCTTCCACAGTTTCAAGTACATCTGATTAGAACTCCCATTGTTGCTAAATGGTGCAGCCCTACAAGCACAATGGTACAGTCCTTCAAACGAGATTGAATACTGGTGATCGATTAATACACAAACACCAATTGATGCATTTCGGCTTATGTCTAGGTCACAAATGCTCGGTGTCGTGATAAGGCGCCCGTACAATGCCACTTTTGGGGGAAATCATACTGGAATCTTACAGGGGCCACATGGGTGCCATGGCTATCATGGGGTCACTATTGCTTTTCCCCCTCGCAATACGGCGTTTTGGAAGCTTATAGAGCAGAGTTAAAAGGACCGATGTATCGTATGATTTTTAATGGCCATAAGCCCATAGACATGTCCAGCGAATAATTTCTACACTGAATTGATCTTAAAGGGAATTCAGACCGATATATTCGACGCGTGGATCCATATTGCGCACTTTTACGCACGGTACGTAATCCCCATTGGCTCAGTTATAAGTAGCGATCGCAAACTGTCCCACTTCACGAAGGCCCGAATCGCATTCGGAATATTTGTACTACTTGAATCATGGTCGAATGGAGTTCCATCAGAGATGTTTACGAGCGAAACTATTACGTAACACGCTTAACCGCACCGACTTCACAGCGCCGCTTTTTGATCTTATCAGCGATTGCCTCGGGGCTCAGGTGACAGCTCGAGCAATTCGCACGGTATATAGATACCAGCTGTGTGCTGCATGCAATTTCATAAGAAGCACAGCTCTTCAATCGATCCAACCATGGAAGTAGGAGTTTAAACTCCCATATCCTTGATTCAACACATATCGTGAGTTTACCTCGGGAGATTACGGTGGAGTACGAGTTGGAATTTGCTGACTACCCATTCTAACCCACGCATATATGCCTTTAATATGAATGGCATACAACGGGCATGCATCAGTTTCTACTATATTTTTCCATAGATTATTCTATCGGTGTTTCATTGATTTGGTGTCATACCGATATTAAATTTCAATATGTAAAGGGTAATGGTGGCCTCTGGATTACAACCAGCTAACCGTCCATGTAAATTTATCACAATTTTCAACAACAATGCTCAAACGCCAAAATAATGCACCCTCTATTCATCTTTTTGCACTACATTTACATATTAAAGCCCTAAATTATGCAACATGTATTTTAATAAAACATTCAGTTTATATTTTTTTTGTTGCTTAAGTCAAATATCTATCCTTCATTCTTTTACCACAGCGCCATTGATGCTGTATTGTTTGTTCAATCAAATTCCACATAACTTTATTCTTCGTATTTTAATGCACTGTATTTATCCTTCATTCATTTGGACACTTGGAACTAAATGTCACCAAGATAACAACAAAAAAAGTAGAGAAAACACACTCTAGACAAGAATGGTTGGCTGCAGACATTCTGACATTTCTAAAGTTGTGAGGACATTTCGTGGGTGAGAATGAGAAGGCCGTTCAGTCGATTTTAGAGTAAATTGAGTTACACATCGACTTGTAGGTTAGAGTATCCTCTATGTGATGCAAAATTTCCAGATAATCATTAACAAAAATGATAATAATATACTTGATTTTATATAGCGCCTAATAATGTCTGATTTTTTTTAATGAGCTACATTTGGTTTGGACATGGCCAGCTTTCAAACTACAAGGTAGTTCAGATTTGTAGGTAAATCAAATGTGCGGTGCCATCTTGCGAATGCATTGCACACGGTGCATAATACACACGCAAGCTCAGAATCATGTAATGCGCACAAACTAGCCTAGTTAAAAATGGCGATCTGCGGTGAAGCACCCCCCCCCCCCCCCCCCCCCCCCTCCCTGCATAAAACATGATTTTCTCAAAAGTATAAAAAGTAACTTAGGGCCCTTCTCTTTCTCAACTGAGTCCTTGTTTTCTATCCCCTCCAGTGTGTTTGCATTGTGAGGGGCAAATGACTTGTCAGTAGTTGAACTTGCACACCGTCCGTCCGAGTTCTGCTCCAAACTACAGAGTGGACAATAGGCATGTTTTTATATAAGTAAAATCAGCCTGCTCCCCTACTAGATTTTGCGATTCCCATAATCTTGTAAATACAGGACCCAGGGCGTGGCTTAAAGCGAACGTTCGCG